>CM055116.1:1271490355-1271687855 GCA_029206835.1 Rana muscosa | reverse complement strand
TTGCATAACTCCTCCCACTGCCTGCATTAGAGCTGAGGACACTTGAAGTGATGTTAACCACTTGCCGGCCACGCTATAGCCGAATTATGGCTACATCACGGTCTTCTAGTTCTATTGATGTCCTCCCAGATCCAATCTCTCCACCCCCGGGGGGGGGGGCCCGATCCGGCGCGCTCTGTGATCGCTGATGACAGATCAGGGTGAAGGTCCAATCAGAGCTGATCACAATGTAAACGGACTTGCCGGTTATTGCCATTCCTTTCCTCACGCTGTCACAGCATGAGGAGGGGAGAGTTGGTAACCGGCAATTGTGAAAGTCCTGATTATCAGTGCAGCCCCAACAGTGCCCATCAGTGTCGCCCATCAGTGCCCATCAGTGCTACCAATCAGTGCCCATCCATGTTGCTAATCAGTACCCATCAGTACCGCCTATCAGTACCTCCTCATCAGTGCTGCCTATCAGTGCATATCAGTGCCCATCAGTGCTGCATATCAGTGCCCATCAGTGCTGCCAATCAGCGTCGCCTATCAGTGCACATCAGTGCTGCCAATCAGTGCCATCTATCAGTGCCTCCTCATCAGTGCCACCTATCAGTGCCTGTCAGTGGTACCAATCAGTGCCCATCTGTTCTGCCAATCAGTGCCCGTCCATGCTGCAAATCAGTACCGCCTCATCAGAACTGCCTTTCAGTGCCCATCACTGCTGCCAATCAGTTCCGCCCATCAGTGCTTCCTCATCAGTGCCGGCTATCAGTGCCTGTCAGTGCTTCCAATCAGTTCTGCCAATCAGTGGTGCCTATCAGTGGCCATCAGTGCTGCCAATCAGTGCCGCCTATCAGTGCTTCCTCATAAGTGCCGCCTATCAGTGCCCGTCCGTGCTACCAATCAGTGCCCATCAGTTCTGCCAATCAGTGCCGCCTATCAGTGCCCATCATCTCTGCCAATCAGTGCCAGCTAGGACGCCTATCAGTGCTGCCTATCAGTGCCCATCAGCTCTGCCAATCAGTGCCAGCTATCAGTGCCAATCAGGGACGCCTATCAGTGCCGCCTATCAGGGCCCATCAGTGCTACCAATCAGTGCCCATAGGTTCGGCCAATCAGTGCCCATCCGTGCTGCCAATCAGTGCCCATTAGTACAGCCTATCAGTACCGCCTCATCAGAACTGCCTATGAGTGCCAATCAGTGCCTCCTCATCTGTGCCACATATCAGTGCAGCCTCGTCAGTGATGCCTTGTAACCCTGTAAATGCCACAATCACGTATGTAACATGCGGTTGCAGTGGACTCGTGTAGGTCTTGTCCAGAGGCGGTACGTCCGGAGAATGTGACACGATGTTTAATTGTTGCCTTGCCCACAGACACGACGTGTCCACAGCACAGACAGTAATTAGACATTCCTAGAAGAGGAGAGTAGAAGGGCAGGGGAGCTGGGCCAGCACAGACAGTAATTAGACATTCCTAGAAGAGGAGAGTAGAAGGGCAGGGGAGCTGGGCCAGCACAGACAGTAATTAAACGCTCCCAGAAGAGAAAAAGGGAAGGGCAGAGGAGCTGGGTCAGCAGAATCAGTAATTGGACACTCCCAGAAGAGGAGAGGAGCTGGGCCAGCACAGAGAGTATTTAGACATTCCTAGAATTGGAGAGGAGAAAGACAGAGGAGCTGGGTCAGCATAATCAGTAATTGGACACTCCCAGAAGAGGAGAGGGGAAGGGCAGAGGAGCTGGGTCAGCACAGACAGTAAGTAGACATTCCTAGGAGAGGAGAAGGTCAGAGGAGCTGGACCAGCACAGACAGTAAGTAGACACTCCCAGAAGAGGAAAGGGGAAGGGCAGAGGAGCTGGGCCAGCACATACAGTAATTAGACACTCCCAGAAGAGGAGAGGGGAAGGGCAGAGGAGCTGGGCCAGCACAGACAGTAATTAGACTCTCCCAGAAGAGGGGAGGGCTATGCACAAGTACTGCTTTATCATGGATTCTAACACGTTCCTCCTACTGAAGCAGGGTGCTGTGATGATATCAGGAAGCTATGCACAGCCCTCTGCTGGCCCCTCCCACCAGCCATGATCTGCCTGCATTGCATGGAGAGGCACAGAGACCCAGTGATGACATCACTGGGTATACAATAAGGCATGTCATGGAAATGGAAATATTTTATTTACAAAAAATTTTTTAAAAAAATCGTTATCATGATAATGGACAAAATATAAGCAGATTAAACTTCAGCTGCCTCCTCATACAATAGATGGGGTGCGCTTCGCCAATCAATTCGCCATTTTCACGTATAATTTTATTTACTTCTAATCTGAGAATTGTATCCAGATGTCGGGGCACAATAGAAGAGACGGGAAAACACAACAAGCCCCCTGCAGCATGAGAATATGAAAATGAGAAGAATAAATTCTGGAGAGTCCCGAGACATCTGCAGCTCGAGGACTCCGAGGACCGATCCTGCCGATCCTGCCGGCAACCCCTGCCATGATCTTGCTGTGCTGACGCCTCTGCAGTTTATACAACGGAAATTCCGCAACAAAAAAAAAAAAAATGGCCACCACATGTCTGAAAGAACTCTCTTTAGTCTTTTTCATCTGAGGACCAACATTTATTAGAACCAAATTCCAGGCCAATACGGCAAACAACATTTTCATTGTGGGTGGAGACTGGAGAGTGACCGCGTGAGTTGGCTTTCTCCGGGATAATTCTGGGATGAGATTTCCCAAACCAAAAGCTCCTGGATTCCGCTTTTTATTGCTGGGCGAGACAGGCAAAGGGGTCAAATAACAGAATGAGTTAAAAAGGGGGAAAAAATATTAAATTTTTGGGTTATTTTATTAGTATTATATGATATTTCATCACATCATGTGTGATCACACGGCTTTGTTTACATGTATTGTCCTAACAACGTTTCCTCACTGACCTGGTGATCACACGGCTTTGTTTACCAGTATTGTCCTAACAACGTTTCCTCACTGACCTGGTGATCAAATAAATTTGTTGCTATGTCCTATCAGCTATCTTCACTGGCCTGGTGATCACATGGCTTTGTTGATATGTCCTAATTTTCCAAAAAAGCAAAAAAAACGAAAGAAACGAAAACAAAAAAAAACGAATTTTTCGGCAGTGCACACGTCTAATCATCAGTAAAGACACAATTCGGAATTCAAAAATTCAACTTACCAAATTTCCCATTTTCGAATTTTAGATTTTCGAATTTTGCAATTTCAAATTTTCGAATCTCGAATTTTCGAAATTTCCAATTTTCGAAATTCCGATTTTTCCGAAATTCGGAAATTCGAAAATTCGAAAATCCGAATTTCCGAATTTCAGAAATTCCGAATTTCGGAAATTCCGAATTTTGAAAGTTCGAAAATCCGAAATTACGAATTTAGGAAATTCGGAATTTCGAAAATTGGAATTTCTGTTATTCCGAATTTCCAAAATTCGCAAATTCGAAATTTCGGAAATCCGAAAATTCGGAAATCTAAAAATTCGTAAATTGAAAAATTTGGAAATTCGGAAATTTCGGAATTAACGAATTTCTCAAAATTCGTGAAAAACGAATTAGAAACTAAACGAATTGTTTGCCAACAATGTCTCACCTACACGTATTTGTTGATCTGGTGATAACATAACTTTGTTCATAAACAAAGTCATGTGATCACAATGGTGCCTCCCAACTTTTCATTGCATGCCAAATCTAGCGTTAATTTGGAAATCCCATGACAGCTGATAACTTGAATAAGATGAACTATTGGTTTGGTGTTATGGTTGAAGCCATGCTGGTATTTGCCATAATTTTCCTCTCGGTCTTATACAATATTTTTTATCTCACAGGGTGAATAATCTGTATCTGGAGTGGAGTGCCGGCTGTCTCCACCTATGACCTCCCTGGACCGTCTCCATTAAAGGTAACGTCTTTGGTTTTGCTTGACTTACACACACAGCGGGCGATCGGTACCGTGAAGCCCTGTACACACGACCGGGATTCCCGTTGGAAATAAAAAACCGCCGGTTTTCCCGACTGGATTCCTGCCAAGCTTGCCGTGAAAAGCCACATATACACACGGCCACACAAAAGACCCGCCGTTCTTTTGAATGGCAAGAACGCGGTGACGTCAAAGACTACGACGAGCCGGCTAAATTATGTTCTGTGCTACCGTGCATGCGGCGAATTGTTATCGAGCATGCACGTTTTTTTTTTCCCCTTCGGGTAAGCAAACAGACGACCGGTTTTCTCGGCAGGAAACACTCTGCCAGGAATCCCGATGGGAAAATAGAAAGCAGGTTCTCTATTTTTTTTTTTTCCGGCAGTTTTCCTGTCGTAGGGAGCATACACACGGCCCCGGGATTCTCGGCCAAAAAGCTCTCCTGGCAGTTTTCCTGCCGGGAAAACCGGTCGTGTGTACAGGGCTTGAGGCGTCTTTAATGTCAGCATTAGGAATCAAGTGATAAATGTATCAAGGGTTCTCCCGTGGCATCCCTCTGTTGGCTGCGAAAGCTTCTGCTTGGGGTATAGTGTTGGATGGGAAGTTGGCACTTCAAGGGTTGCTAGAACTGTGCTCCTTGTGATTGGAAGGCCAACTGTTTTGTTGAAAGGTTGGAACCCTTGCTTGATTGGTTGATGTTTGCTGTGTGTCCCCATTGGGAAGATTTCCTTTTGTTTCCTGTCTCGAGGACAACTGTAACATTTTGAATCTCTTATCACTGTCTGGTATATTGACTAAGCAGTCTTAAGTGTGAAACATGTCAAGGCACTTTTGGAGTATAGTATAGCCCCAAAGAAGGAAATTAAAGTGTTATCAAAAGCTTGCACCCCCGAAATACACTATATTGCCAAAAGTATTGGGACACCTGCCTTTACACGCACATGAACTTTAATGGCATCCCAGTCTTAGTCCGTAGGGTTCAATATTGAGTTGGCCCACCCTTTGCAGCTATAACAGCTTCAGCTCTTCTGGGAAGGCCGTCCACAAGGTTTAGGAGTGTCTATGGGGATGTTTGACCATTCTTCCAGAAGCGCATTTGTGAGGTCAGGCACTCTAATTAATCCCAAAGGTGTTCTATCAGGTTGAGGTCAACCCCTAAAAAAACAACCCCACACCATAATCCCCCCTCCACCAAATGATTTGGAGGGGTGGCCCAATACTTTTGGCAATATTGTGTGGATGAGCGAGTTTGGGGTGGAGGAACTTGACTGGCCTGACCTCAACCCAATAGAACACCTTTTGGGATGAATTAGAGCAGAGACTGGAAGAATGGTCAAACATTCCCATAGACACAGGGCCGTCGGAACAGGACAGGCAAAACAAGCAATTGCTTGGGGCCCTGAGCTGGCCTGGGGCCCCAGCCTAGGGTGCCTGCCTGCTGCCTGTCACTGTCCTGGATTTCTGCCCTGAGTCGATCAGCGGATTGCGGCCATAGGAAAGGCCGCGGCTTCGGCCTAGCTCCGGAGGGGCGGCCATCTTGGTACACCCGGCGGCAGTGGCCAAGGTGAGATGTGGACATTACAGGAGGGAGATCTGGACATTACAGTGGGGGAGATGATGTGGATATTACAGTGGGGGAGATGATGTGGATATTACAGTGGGGGAGATGATGTGGATATGACAGTGCGGAGTCCCCCTGTCCATCCCACGGTCCACCTGTCCATCCCATGGTCCCCCTGTCCATCCCACGGTCCCCCTGTCCATCCTACGGTCCCCCTGTCCATCCCACTGTCCCCCTGTCCATCCCACCGTCCCCCTGTCCATCCCACGGTCCCCCTGTCCATCCCACGGTCCCCCTGTCCATCCTACGGTCCCCCTGTCCATCCCACTGTCCCCCTGTCCATCCCACGGTCCCCCTGTCCATCCCACGGTCCCCCTGTCCATCCCACTGTCCATAAACAGTCCTAAACAGCATCTTAATGTTAATGTGAGTGTGTATGTGTTTTAAGTATGTTGGATTATATGCAACAGCAGTATTTGCACTGTAAACCTTTTTTTATTTATATAAAGTGTGGGTGAGCTTAAACTGTATTGCTATGCTGTGGTTCCTGTAGGCTTTGCGTGAGTGCTGGGGGGGGGGGTTGGGGGGGCCTCCATGTCCATTTTGCTTGGGGCCCCCAAATTCCTTCAAACGGCCCTGCATAGACACACTCCTAAACCTTGTGGACGGCCTTCCCAGAAGAGTTGAAGCTGTTATAGCTGCAACGGGTGGGGCCAACTCAATATTGAACCCTACGGACTAAGATTGGGATGCCATTAAAGTTCAGGTGCGTGTAAAGGCAGGTGTCCCAATACTTTTGGCAATATAGTGTGTATTTGGTTTGCACAAACACATTTTTAGGCCATTGATCGAGTTTAAGTTCAGGGGTATTGACATGGAATTTTATAGATAGGCGACTGCTATCCTCATATTGATTAGTGGTTCCAAATTAATAATAATAACTACTGCAGTAGGGAACAGACACAAAAGATACACTCCGCATCTTTCCAAATAACTGTTCTGCTTTATTATGACGCAATTGAAGGTTTTTATACACATGATTAGGTAGGTATCACATTATTATTACAATTGTACGTTTATGGTAACAAGGGGCGTAACATAGGCAGGCTAATTCTAATCAGGACTTGAAAGAATGCAAACATGTAATGAAAGCATTATTGGTGCCGTGTGCACAGTGAGGGCAGTGTGTAATACATACAAAATAGAATACAATTATATACAGAACTTACAAGTTTCCTTTACAGATACTGTATGTAAAGATAAAGCTGCTCCTAGGACCTCTGCAGTCCCATTATTCTTCCACTCCCTGTAACGGG
The DNA here is from genome assembly GCA_029206835.1 of Rana muscosa. Lineage (NCBI taxonomy): Eukaryota > Metazoa > Chordata > Amphibia > Anura > Ranidae > Rana > Rana muscosa. The sequence goes on along the minus strand of CM055116.1, from coordinate 1,271,681,056 downwards.
CCAAGCTGACCAGCAAAAGTGATGGGTTAGGTTTATACATGCGATAGTGCATGATATGTCCATGTAAAGCCTCGTACACACGGTCGGACTTCAAACAAACTTTTCCATGGATTTTTGTCCGAAGGGAGTTGGCCAGGCACACCCATAGCATCCACACGGCAGGACTTTTCTGCAAACTTTCCCAACATCACGTGGTTTTTCTGCTCTTTTCTGCTCTTTACCACCACCCTTTGGTCAACTTCTGCTATTGTTGGTTGATTTTAACATTGGTTCTGAGCATGCGTATTTGTACTTCGGACAAAAGTCCGATGGATTTCTGTACACACGAGAGGACTTTGTACCGTAGGACTTTTGTTGCCGAAAAGTTTGTCTGTTTGCAGAACAAACTTTTGTCCGATGAAAAACGAAAAAAGTTTGTCCGATGGAGCGTACACACGGTCGGATTTTTTGGGAAAACTTACTCATTTTGAAGTTTGTTGGCAAAAAGTCCGACCGTGTGTACGCTCCATCAGACAAACTTTTTCGTTTTTCATCGGACAAAAGTTCACTCTGCAAACAGACAAACTTTTCGGCAACAAAAGTCCGATGGTGCAAAGTCCTGCCGTGTGTACAGAAATCCATCGGACTTTTGTCCGAAGTACAAACGTGCATGCCCAGAACCAATGTTAAAATCAACCAACAATAGCAGAAGTTGACCAAAGGGTGGCGGTAAAGAGCAGAAAAGAGCAGAAAAACCACGTGATGTTGGGGAAGTTTTGGGAAAGTTTGCAGAAAAGTCCTGCCGTGTCAATGCTATGGGTGTTCCCGGCCAACTCCCTTCGGACAAAAATCCACGGAAAAGTCAGATGGAAGTCCGACCGTGTGTATGGGGCTTAAGACTAACCTGTCCATAGGGTGACAATGCTGCTGGGTGGTTTCACCATACAACGGACCACACGTTGTCACCCTGTTTCAGGACGTGGAAAAAAAACGAACAGATCTCCTGGCAGGATCAACAGGCTATAAAAACTGTCCCTTTTTTTTTTATTTGTTTCATTTCTATAAAGTTTATAAAAACTCTTGTTTTCTCATCGTGCCGCCGTTTGTAAAATAAAAATCTGACTTTTACGAGTTGGGAGGATGGATGAAACGCGTGTATATTAAATGTATAATTCACAGCCTCCCCACCTTCCCCCAAGTAATAGCGTTTTAAAACTCTTTTCCCAACTTTTTTTCTTCCAGTGCCGCCGCCGCCGCGGGCATTAACTGTTCCCCCGGGGGCGTCCGTTACGCTCGCCTTGTCCTATTTTCTGCTGATAGATGCCTCCCCGCCTGTAATTTTTCCCGCTCCGCCGGTAAAATTCACGCAGATTTTTAATACGTCCATTGAATCTCAGCGTGACGACGAGCCGTGCCCCCCCCCCCCCCCCCTGGCGCTGCGGATGTGAATTATCGGAGACGCGCGGCGAGGCTCTTTTTGGATGTAGCGGAAGACAAACACACAAAGCCGTTTTTCATCTAGACTTTGGCTGAACCCTTCCTGCGCGGGTGATGGTTTTGTAACGTCAATAAGCCGTTTAGCGAAAAGAGTGAAGCGCCGCGCGTACGTCTAATGTCTTTTAATTACGCGATTGGGTCAGATCTTCCCAAGTACGGCGGTGATGGATTCCTGTCATTGGGTTCCAGCGCATTATACTGATTAGGCTGGAGATCATTACGGGTTAGGAATAGCTTAACGCCGGCCAAATGTTTTTTTTGGTTTTTTTTTCATCCAGCGTAAAGCGAAATTCTCTTGGCCGGAGTCTCCCTTTCATGATGTCCTTATGGCGGATTTTATATCGATGGAGCTAATTAAAAGAAATCTGTTGTGAAGTGAGAAGGGGATTGAGAAGCCATCACATGGAAGCTGACTACTGTGGCATGCTGGTTCCGGGACGGTGAAGCTGTAGCCATTAAGCTTCACTACCAATGACATTGCAGTTCCAGAATTTCATACTTACCAACATAATCCCAGATCCCAGGACACTGTTAACCCCACCCATGGTCCACATCCATCCATGGACCACCCATGGTCCACATCCATCCATGGACCACCCATGGTCCACATCCATCCATTGACCACCCATGGTCCACATCCATCCATGGACCACCCATGGTCCAAATTTCGTCCATCCAATTTCTAAATGGAAGCCACCTGACAACACCCACTCTGTGGGTTGGCCCAGGCCAGACCCAGGGCCGGTGCTACCACTAGGCAAACTAGGCAGCCGCCTAGGGCGCTCTGCTGCCTAGGGCGCCCGACCACTGGTGTTCCTACTCACTTCTCTCTGCAGCAAGAAACAAAGTCTCAGCATCAGCAGGCAGCCGCCGCTCCATTCACACATAGTGTCAGAGACACAGCGTTGGCGGAGGACTGTGTCTGTGTCCCGACTCCCGAATGAATGGAAGCAAGCAAACATTCATTGATGAGCACTGGTAGGCTGCATTTGATGGGCGCTGGTGAGGCTGCATTGATGGGCGCCGGTAGGCTGCATTTGATGGGCGTTAGTAGGCTGCATTTGATGGGCGCTGGAGAGGCTGCATTGATGGGCACCGGTAGGCTGCATTGATGGGCACTGGTAGGCTGCATTTGATGGGCGCTGGTGAGACTGTATTGATGGGCGCTGGTAAGGCTGCATTGATGGGCGCCGGTAGGCTGCATTGATGGGCGCTAGTAGGCTGCATTTGATGGGTGCTGGAGAGGCTGCATTGATGGGCACTGGTAGGCTGCATTGATGGGCACTGGTAGGCTGCATTTGATGGGCGCTGGTGGGACTGCATTGATGGGCGCTGGTAAGGCTGCATTTGATGGGCGATTTATTAAAAAGGTGGGGTATACATGGGCGGGACAAAGGGGGTGGAGTCAGGGGTGGAGCCAATAGGAGAGGTGGCAAAATGAGCTTTCGCCTAGGGTGTCAAGAATCCTTGCACCAGCCCTGGCCAGACCCCACCTCTAAATGTGCAAAGACCACCCATCACAATCATTTTACTGGTTGGTCCCACCCAGACTTCACCTCTAAATATGCAGAGACTACCAATCACACCCACTTCATTGATTGACGCCCAGTCCAGACCCAATCTCCAAATATGCAAGAACCGCTGGTCCCACCTAAGTCGATCCTTTAAATATACAGGGACCGTCCATCACAACTTTTTTTTTTTTTGGATGGTGCCATCCAAATACAGCCTATAAATATGCCGGGACCTCTAATGACACCCACTTTATTGGTTGGCCCCCGTCCAGACCCAGTCTCCAAATATGCAAGGACCGCTTATCACAACCACTTTACTGATCTGTCCCACCCAGACCAGGCCTCTAAATATGCAGAGACCGCCCATTATGACCGCTTTACTGGTCGTTTCCACCCAGACCCAACCTCTATATAGTATCTTACAAAAGTAAGTACACCCCTCACATTTTTGTAAATATTTTCTTCTATCTTTTCATGTGACAACACTGAAGAAATGACACTTTGCTACAATGTAAAGTAGTGAGTGTACAGCTTTATAACAGTGTAAATTTGCTGTCCCTTCAAAATAACTCAACACACAGCCATTAATGTCTAAACCGCTGGCAACAAAAGTGAGTACACCCCTAAGTGAAAATGTCCAAATTGGGCCCAAAGTGTCAATATTTTGTGTGGCCGCCATTATTTTCCAGGACTGCCTTAACCCTCTTGGGCATGGAGGTCACCAGAGCTTCACAGGTTGCCACTGGAGTCCTCTTCCCCTCCTCCATGACGACATCACAGAGCTGGGGGATGTTAGAGACCTTGCGCTCCTCCACCTTCTGTTTGAGGATGTCCCACAGATGCTCAATAGGGTTTAGGTCTGGAGACATGCTTGGCCAGTCCATCACCTTTACCCTCAGCTTCTTTAGCAAGGCAGTGGTGGTCTTGGAGGTGTGTTTGGGGTCGTTATCATGTTGGAATACTGCCCTGCGGCCCAGTCTCTGAAGGGAGGGGATCATGCTCTGCTTCACTATGTCACAGTACATGTTGGCATTCATGGTTCCCTCAATGATCTGTAGCCCCCCAGTGCCGGCAGCACTCATGCAGCCCCAGACTATGACACCCCCACCACCATGCTTGACTGTAGATAAGACACACTTGTCTTTGTACTCCTCACCTGGTTGCCGCCACACACGCCTGACACCATCTGATCCAAATAAGTTTATCTTGGTCTCATCAGACCACAGGACACGGTTCCAGTAATCCATGTCCTTAGTCTGCTTGTCTTCAGCAAACTGTTTGCGGGCTTTTTTGTGCATCATCTTTAGAAGAGACTTCCTTCTGGGAGGACAGTCATGCAGACCAATTTGATGCAGTGTGCGGCGTATGGTCTGAGCACTGACAGGATGACCCCCCACCCCTATGCTGGCAGCACTCATACGTCTATTTCCCAAAGACAACCTCTGGATATGACGCTGAGCATGTGACCTCAACTTCTTTGGTGGACCATGGTGAGGCCTGTTCTGAGTGGAACCTGTCCTGTTATACCGCTGTATGGTCTTGGCCACCGTGCTGCAGCTCAGTTTCAGGGTCTTGGTAATCTTCTTATAGCCTCGGCCATCTTTATGTAGAGCAACAATTCTTTTTTTCAGATCCTCAGAGAGTTCTGTGCCATGAGGTGCCATGATGAACTTCCAGTGACCAGTATGTGAGAGTGAGAGCGATAACACCAAATTTAACACACCTGCTCCCCATTCACACCTGAGACCTTGTAACACTAACGAGTCACATGACACCAGGGGAGTGAAAATGGCTAATTGGGCCCAATTTGGAAATTTTCACTTAGGGGTGTACTCACTTTTGTTGCCAGCGGTTTAGACATTAATGGCTGTGCGTTGAGTTATTTTGAGGGGACAGAAAATTTACACCGTTATACAAGCTGTACACTCACTACTTTACATTGTAGCCAAGTGTCATTTCTTCAGTGTTGTCACATGAAAAGATAGAAGAAAATATTTACAAAAATGTGAGGGGTGTACTTACTTTTGTGAGATGCTGTATGTGTTACGCAGGCGGCAGCAGATTAATGAATTTGTACGATGAATAAAGGTTGTTGGAGAAACTCTATGATGCTAAATCTATACTTCTATCTCAGGAAAGGAATGCTACATGATGATTTAATAACAATATAGCATCTTGGATTTTCGGATGGCACATGTATTGCTCTTAAGTGGTTTTCAATGTTTTTATGTGTCTATAAATAATAAAGTGATTTGTATTGCGGTATTGCAGTTTTCCCTTTAGAGGATCTACATATTTGTTTAATTTGGAACATACTGTATATTCTTGGAACGTATTTTCAATTTTTCTTTTTTTCTTGTGGTAGTCGCATAAAAGTGGAAACAATTTATTTTATTTTTTTTGGTATAAAACTTTTGGGTCCCCAGGCACTATAGATTCATGTGTATGGACATTAAGTTCTCAGTGGAAGGAGCGGTGCCCCACCGTTGGTGTCAGTAGAAGGAATAGTGCCCCATCATTGGCACCAGTAAGAGTAATAGTACCACATTATTTATGTCAGTGGAAGGAATAGTGCCCCATTGTTGGTGTCAGTGGAAGGAGCAGTGCCTTATTGTTCGTGTCAGTGGGAGGAATAGTGCCCCATCATTGGTGTCAGTGGGAGGAATAGCGCCCCATCATTGGTATCAGTGGGAGGAATAGTGCCCCATCATTGGTGTCAGTGGGAGGAATAGCGCCCCATCATTGGTGTCAGTGGAAGGAACAGTGCCCCATCATTGGTGCCATTCGGAGGAATAGTGCCCAGTTCTTGGCGTCAGTGGAAAGAGCAGTGCCTCATTGTTGGTGTCAGTGGGCGGAATAGTGCCCCATCGTTCGTGTCAGTGGAAGGAATAGTGTCCCATCATTGGTGTCAGTGGAAGGAATAGAGTCCCATCATTGGTATCAGTGGGAGGAATAGTGCCCCATCATTGGTGTCAGTGAAAGGAATAGAGTCCCATCATTGGTATCAGTGGGAGGAATAGTGCCCCATCATTGGTGTCAGTGGGAGGAATAGAGTCCCATCATTGGTATCAGTGGGAGGAATAGTGCCCCATCATTGGTGTCAGTGAGAGGAATAGAGTCCCATCATTGGTGTCAGTGAGAGGAATAGAGTCCCATCATTGGTGTCAGTGGAAGAATAGTGCCCCATCATTGGTGTCAGTGAAAGGAATAGTGTCCCATCATTGGTATCAGTGGGAGGAATAGTGCCCCATCATTGGTGTCAGTGAAAGGAATAGTGTCTCATCATTGGTGTCAGTGGGAGGAATAGTGTCCCGCCCATCATTGGAGCACAGGTGTGTCAGGAGGAAGGTGCCTCTGAAGCTGCTCTGTGAGAAGGGAGTGGTGGTGAAATCTCTCCCAGCTCCCTGGCCCCCTTTCTGGGGAGGCCATGGAGGGCAGCGGGGCTTCTCCTGCTGGAGGCTCCCAGCCATCTCCTGGGCCGTCAGGTGAACTGCCATCCTCTGCACAAGCCGATCTCTCTGCCCCTGGTGAGGATGAAGGCTCGGAGGCCATTCGGGAGCGAGTGGTGGCCGGGATTAAGGTCCTGAACAGGGAGAGGGACAAGCTCTACAAGCTGAGAGCGGAGTTGAAGCGCCTGCGAAGGCAACGTGAGGGCTTACACAGCCAGAAACGGGGATCCATGGATCCGGAAATCCAGCTGGCCAAGGTCCGTGTGGATCATCAGGAGACCATCGTGGCCATGATGGAAGGCAGAGATGGGCCCTTTAAAGAGAAGTTTTGCAACGACAAGAGGTTTGGAAGGGTGACAAAGATGGAGGTGGAGGAGGAGGAGACCCCCAGTTCTGACCCCCTGCCCCCCCAGGGAGAGGTAAGAAGCCCCAGGCCTTCCCAGGAATCTGGAGGTATGCTGAGGGCCATCCAGGTAATGGAGTCTCCTATGCGGGGGGATCAGATGGTGTTTAATGAGGAAGACATTACTGATGATGTACCTGATAAAGTGAAGCCTGCTAAATCCAATGTTGTGGATAAGACTGTTTTTGTTCCTTTTAACACTGTGACTGACAATGTGCCTAATGACAATCAGGCTGCTAGTCCTGTGTGCAGCAATGTTGTGCCTGCTGAGGCTGCAATGCAGCAAGAGATACGTTTAAAAAATGTCATTTCTGTGGATGGACTGCAAGTGTCAGAACAGCCCATTAACCCTTCTTTGGCTGAGTCCAAAGCTGTTTGCCCCACTGCTGCTGAGGACTCTACAGTGCAGCATCAGGAGACAGCTGGTATTGCAGCAACTGTGACTATTCCTGATGGGAATTTGAATAGTTCTGTGACTGATAACAATCACCCCAGTACCAGTGTGATGAACAATCGTCCTGCTACAGATCCTGCCATTTCAGTTCATACAGTTGATGATGATAATAATACTAATATACAGACTAATGTGACTTCAGTGTCGGCCCTTGGCCTTGATAAACCTACTTTTGCACAGGTGGCACACTCTGCTCCTGGTAGTCCCGCTCCCAAACGGGGTTTTCCACTGCAAGCTGCCACTTTGAGCACCCCAAGATCTGGTCTTGGGTCTCTGGCTTCTGCTGGGGGTCCCAGGCGGAATGTAGTTATTCTGAAATGGGAAGGTGGTGCCATCCCTCCAGCACGGCGTGCAGTGGTGGACTTGATATTGGAGATGGGTTTTGGTGCAAATGACCTGTATGCCTTTATACATGTAGCTGGGACAAGGGACTATACGGTTAGCTTCACCAGGCCAGAGGGTCTTGACCTGTTCTGGGAGCGATATGAGGCTCGGTGCAGGTCAAGACCTGAATGGGAAGGTCTGGTCCCAGTTGCGGTGTCTCAGAGGTCAACAGTAAAAAAAATAACCATTATCCTGACTAATGAGAGTGTTCCTGCTCGGGATCTAGAGGTCTGGTTAAGGAACTATGGGGAGGTTTTGACCAAACCTAATAAAATCCATGATGAGCGTAACATCTGGACTGGGGGATGGTCGGTAACAGTCAGGTTGGCCAGGGATGGGAATGTTGTCCGTCACTTGCCCTCCTCAGCTTTCATAGGGAGGGATAGGATGACTGTTTTCTACCCTGGTCAGCCGAAGCTGTGTCACCGCTGTGGAGAAAAGGGGCACTTGAGCTCCTCCTGTTCAGCCTTGATGTGTTCAGTGTGTCGGGGTCAGGGTCATATGGCTAAGGATTGTACCAGGAAGATCAGGTGCAACCTGTGCCTGCGCCTTGGCCACCCCTACAGCAGATGTCCTGAAGCCTGGCACAATATGGAGAAGGAGGTAGTAGAGGACATGTCAAGGCTGGACGGGATGGAGGGTGAGACCCCTGGTGTACCATCCTCCTCTGCGGTGACCGCCTCCCCCGGTCCTGCTCAGGATCCCTCTCCAGTTCCTGTGGCCACCCCTCCTGTGTCTGTAAGTACTCCTTCTGTTTCTGTCTCTGTGTCCCCCCAGCCTACTGTACCCTCTCCTCTTGTGTCAGAACCTTCAAAGTCTGTGCCCCCCAAGTCAGTTACCCCCCAGGAGTCTACCCCTCCTGAGTCTGACTTAAAGGGATCACCCCCCCCACCAGCGTGTACTAAAAAGGGCGCCCCTTCCTCTGTAAAGAAGTCTTGTGGAAAAACTTTAAAGAAAAAAGTAAGAGATGAGGGCATCTCTGAGGCTGACCTGCGGTACCTGGAGGAGAGAAGGAAGGTTGGGAGGCGGAAGAGGCAGGCGGTGAGGACGGAACGGGGACGGGAAGCTCTGGTTCCTGTCTCCAGCCGTCATAGGTCCTCCAAGTGGGATATTTCTTCATCCGGAGCTTCTTCGGAGAGAAGTTCTGATTCCGAAATGGACTTTGAGGCGGCCTCTAGAAAGAGAGAGGCTTCTGGTGATGAGCAGCAGAGGGGAGCTAAGAAGCAATCCACCCAATAACCCAAATGGCGGTTCCCCCTCCGTTAAAAGTGGTGACAATTAATGTCGCCAGCATTAAGTCAGTAAGAGCTCGTTCTATGGCCTTCTTTTTGTTCAGCCAATTAGATGCTGAAATTTTATTTTTGCAAGAGACTAGGCTCACCTCCTTGGCAGATATTCATATGGCCAAGAGAGAGTGGAGGTATGGTCCATCTTACTGGTCTCTTGCGGCCGAGCCTTACGGCGGTGTGGCGGTGTTGTTTAAAACCGGCATGGTAACTGTCCGGCGGGTTATTGAGGTGGAGATTGGGAGATGTATGGTCTTAGACGTCCTTGTAGGAGGGCAGGACCTGCGCCTAATCAATGTTTATGGGCCGCACACAAAGTGGGACAGGAAATGCCTTTTTACAAGGATCAAGCCATTTCTTTTTACATCCCGGCAAGTGGTCTTTGGAGGTGACTTCAATACAATAACTAGGTCCAGGGACAGGAAGGACTTCAAGGACAGGCTGGGATATGATAGCGTTTTTTTAAATAGTATGGTTAGGGATGCTGGTCTTGTGGATGTGCACATTAAGCACCTCCCAGATGACACCGGGTTTACTTTTCATCGTGGTAATAGTCAGAGTAGGATAGATAGTTTTTTTTTGAAGGAGGCCTCTGCTTTCTCGCCCCCAGTGGTGCAGGCAGTAGAGTTCTCTGATCACTGTATGCTATCTGTGGTACTGAATGCTTCAGACGCCCCTCAGAGGGGCAAGGGCATCTGGAGATTAAATTCGACACTACTCAAGGAAGAACATGTTAGACAATCCTTTGAGGAATTCTTTCAGGCACAGGTGACCATCCTGGACTTTTGTAGCAGCAAGGCTGAGTGGTGGGAGCTGACCAAAAAGAGGATCGCTGGATTCTTCAGGGGCCTAGCCAATAGAAATCAGTTTAATAAATATGTGACCTACCAACGTTTACGGAGGAAGCTGGATATTCTTGTCTCGAGAGGAGGAGATCCTGGGGCAATCTCCGAAGTGAAACTCCTTCTCAGAAAGTGTCAATATGACCGGCATGCCTCTTTGGTTCTGGAGAGGGACTATGGGAAGTACTACTCGCCTGACCCTTACCAGAACTGCAAACAAGGTGTAGCTGTTAAAACGGTCGTTGGCCTTAAGGACAGTACAGGTTCCTTGACAAAGTCCAGGTCAGGGATTCTGGAGGTCGTGAGGTCCTTTTATGCCGACCTTCTTGGGAGGAAAGAGCTTGATCGTGACAAGATGGAAAGCTTTTTGGACTGTACTCCAGGTCTAAATGGTGGAGATGTTCCATTGATGAATTTGACAGAGGAGATCACAGTCGAAGAGGTGATGAGGGCAATTGAACAGCTTGCCATCAAAAAGTCGCCTGGACTGGATGGCTTGACGGCTGAGTTTTACAAAGCCTTTAAGTCTATTCTGGCCCCGCATTTGGTAGAGGTTTTTAACAGTTGCCTTGCTGAGGGGGTGCTTTCCCCTTCCATGAGGCACTCGGCTGTGATTCTTCTTTCAAAGGGTAAAGATCCTTCGATGATTGAGAATTGGCGCCCCATCAGCCTTCTTAATGTCGATAGAAAGATACTGGCAAAGATATTTTTCTGGCGCCTATCGTCAGTGGCAGAGTCTTTGCTTTCTCGCCATCAGCACTGTTCGGTTCAGGGTAGGAGCACCTTCACAGCGGTTTTAGCTGTCCGGGAGGCCTTGGAGCGGTGCAGGGCTGCAGGCTGGGGAAAGTATTTGCTGACATTGGATCAGGCAAAGGCTTTTGATCGTGTTAACCATGAGTACCTGTGGTTGCTCCTTAGTAAGTACGGTCTGCCGGGTGGTTTTGTCGATTGGCTGAAAGTCTTGTATAAGGGGGCAGAAAGCTTCCCTCTTGTTAATGGTTGGGTTGGACAGTCCTTTGAGGTTGGCTCCGGGGTGCGCCAGGGTTGTCCCCTGAGTCCCCTGCTCTATGTGTTTGCAATCGACCCCTTCATCAGGAGGCTAGAGAGCGGCATGTTGTGTGGGGTACCAGTGGGGCTCCCGGGTGAGCCGCCATTGAGGGTTGTTGCCTATGCGGATGATGTGTCGGTGATTGTCACTGGGACGGATGAAGCGGAGGAGGTGGTCTCTCTGACATCACGGTATTCTGAAGCATCAGGCTCCAAGATCAATCAGGAAAAGACTGAAGTTTTCTGGATGGGAAAGGAAGGTGAGGGGTTTGATCTCCCGGACACCTTTCCAGTGCCCCAGGAAAGAATTAAGATACTAGGCATTGAATTTGGACCCGGCGATTATGGCCTCAAAAACTGGGAAGGCAGACTGGAAATTGCCAATACTAAGGTGGTCAGCTGGAAGAGATGGAAGTTATCTATGAGGGAAAGGGTTGATCTGATTAAGACTTACCTGATTCCGATCTTCTTGTATGTCAGCTTTGTCTGCATCTTGCCAGTGTCTCTCTATGCTAGGGTCAGTAGTGTGTTCTTCCAGATGCTGTGGGGGAACAGACTGAACCCCATCAAGAGGAATGTCACCTACCTATCCAGGAGGGAGGGTGGCTTAGGTATGGTCAACCCGGTTCTTTTCTTTTCACTGCTGTTTCTCAAGTTTAACATTGGTAATATGCTTGCAGTGGAACCTCCTGGATGGGTAGGCATATTTAGATCTTGGTTTAGGCCTTTTCTACGACTTTGGGAAGAAGGTGGCCAAGTGAAGAATCGCAGGGGTCATCGTGGTCAGCTACCAGCCTATGTCGCTCCGTGCCTGAAGTTACTGCGGCAGTGGCGATTGTCGGCTGAAGATCTCAGATCGGTTCCAAGGAAAATCCTTATGAGTCGAGTCTTGAGCGAAGTCTTTCATGACCCACTGGCCTTAAGGGATTGCCCGGGCCCAGTTTTGAGGGCGGGGTTAAGACTGATTAATTTGGATAGAGTACCCCCTAAATTTAGGGATCTGGCCTGGTTGTGCTTCCATGGGAAGCTCTATGTTCGGGGCAATTTGAAATTCCGCAGTGGGATGGATCGTAGCTGTCCTCGGGAGGAGTGTGCAGATGAGGAGGAGACTATGGACCATTTTCTGCTTCGTTGCCCTTTTAACATAGAGGTGTACAAACAGGTGGGGCGGGCCCTCGATGTCCCTTTCCTCTCCAGGCTGGGTTATGCTGAGTGGGTGTACGGAGCATTCAATACCGGTGGAGTTTTTTGTTTGGATACACTTTTTTTAGTTAGCCTAGTAGTCCGTTATTTCACCTGGAATGCACGGTGTCAGGTCAGCATTCGGCAAAAACTCCTTCCTGTTGAGGTGGTGGTGTGTGACATTTTGCATGAGGTGGGGAAGATTCGGGAGCTTGAAAGAGACAAGCGGGGTCAGGGGGCTTGGTTGAAGGCGTGGAGGGGTTTCAAGCCTCCCTGACTGCCAGGAGTCTCTTTCCCGGGTGTGGCTGTCTGTCTCTTATCACCCTAGATTATCAGTATTTTTGATTCATTTTTGATAAATGGCTGCGTACATAGGTGATGGGTTGTGCCTCTTAGGCCCTCTCTGCTGCTTTATGTAGATAGTTTTCTAGGGATGTTTTGGTAGTGGATTATGTGTATATTGTATATATTCTGAACATGGATGTGTATTCCTTTGTTTTCTGTTGAAGTTTTGTACTATGGTTTTGTTTTTTACTTTTGTATAAAATTGGTTGCTTGATTCTTTTCAATAAAAGATCAATAGAGTCCCATCATTGGTGTCAGTGGGAGGAATAGTGCCCCATCATTGGTGTCGGTGAAAGGAATAGTGTCCCATCATTGGTGTCAGTGGAAGGAATAGTGCCCCATCATTGGTGTCAGTGGGAGGAATAGTGCCCCATCATTGGTGTCAGTGGGAGGAATAGTGCCCCATCATTGGTGTCGGTGAAAGGAATAGTGTCCCATCATTGGTGTCAGTGGAAGGAATAGTGCCCCATCATTGGTGTCAGTGGAAGGAATAGTGCCCCATCATTGGTGTCAGTGGAAGGAATAGTGCCCCATCATTGGTGTCAGTGGAAGGAATAGTGCCCCATCATTGGTGTCAGTGGAAGGAATAGTGCCTTGTATCAGTGGGAGGAGAAGTTCCCTAAGGCAAGCAAAGGGACCCACTGTAAAAAGTATTTATACAGTCAGAGGTATAACTAGAACCCCCAGGGTGCAAGAAACCATTAAGCCCCCCCCCTGACCAGACCCCCCCCCCCATTTAAAAAAGCATGATTGTGATACATTTCTGTTTCCGATTTTACTTGCCTTAAAGACAATGCTGGAAATAGTGACTGCGGGACACACGTGGACCAGAATAGGGAAGCAGTTTAACCTACTTTCCTGCTTGGGTTCCGGGGACCATTTCCATCGGTCCCGGGCCCTTGTCACTGGTCCTGGGCCCTTTCTATCAGTCCCAGAGCCCTTTCCTCTGGTCCCGAGTTCCTTCACCTTGGTCATGGGGCCTTTTCCTCTGGTCCCAGGGCCCTTCCCCCCCAAGCCTGGGGCCCTTCCCATTGATCCCATGGCCCTTTATTATGGTCCCCCAGCGTGACCCTTTTAAATGTTCTGCAGCGGACCCCCTTCCTGCTGTCTTGGGGGCCCCCTCCACAGTGGCAGAATGCCAGGGCTTGGTCGCAAGTGTGATCTTTGCGACCTTGGTAGTTCCGCCACTGTATTCCAGTACTTCATTGAACTTCAAATGATTAAATCAAGCGGTCACCCACCATGGTTTCCAGGCTCTCCCGTTTCTCAGATAGCGGTAAACTGCTTCAGGATGTCGAGCTGGAGGAACCCCACGATCTGCCATGAAAGAACCTGGAAGCAACAAGCATTTTGTCACTCCCGGGTTCAGTGGCTGGCATTACCCAGCTGCTGTGCCCAGGAAAGCAGCGAATCTGTGCTAGATTGGCTGCAGTGGAGGGCAGGGGAGACATTGGGGGGGATGGGGGTCTAATAAACCGCTGATGTTTCTATAAAGATGACCTGGCACAACCCCTTTGCCCGTGCTATCACTTGTTAGCCCCCTTGTGATAGCGTCGGTACTCGCGAAAATATTCTGATATCCGAAAACAATACCAGAAGTGACGTCACCTTGGGGGTGGACAGTGGCATCGCTAGGGGGGTGCGGAATGCACCCGGGTGACATCCACCACCCATATGTACCAGGCAGCTGCAGTGGGCTGCTCCTCTCTGTGGCCACCCATTCAATTCCCTGCACGGCCTTAAGGACCAGGGGGGGGGGGGGGCAGAGTCTAGGTCAGCTGACCATGGAGAAGAGTCCCCATCGCCACATGTAGGGATAGGTGTCCTGGGGCATCTTTCATCTGACATCCAGCAGCACCAGCAGCGTCCGCCACCCAGCTCACTTGGCGTTCTGGTGCTACGCTACATGATGTGCCTGTTTTTAAATGTTAGATTGTGAGTAGCCCTCTATTGGGGTAATTAAAGCATTTAGTTCTGCTGCACTTAGAGGCGCTTCTCTCCTTTTTGTTTTCGTCCTTCATATATAGTGCCTTTAAAAAGTATTCATACCCCTTGAAATTTTCCCCATTTTGTCATGTTACAACCAAAAACGTAAAGGTATTTTATTGGGATTTTATGTGATAGAACAACACAAAGTGGCACATAATTGTGAAGTGAAAGGAAAATAATAAATGGTTTTCTAAATTTTTTACAAATAAATTAGGGCTGTTACTGATTAAAATTTTCGTGTTCGATTAATCGTTTTTTTTTTTAAATCAATTAATCGACTAATTTCGATTAATTATAACGCACATACAGAGCCAACTACTTTTAGCTGATCTCCTTGCATTGCAACTCTGCATTAGTCACTCACTGTAATATCCACAGACATCTCCCCACTGTAATCCACAGACATCTCCCCACTGTAATCCACAGACATCTCCCCCACTGTAATCCACAGACATCTCCCCAACTGTAATCCACAGACATCTCCCCACTGTAATCCACAGACATCTCCCCACTGTAATCCACAGACATCTCCCCCACTGTAATCCACAGACATCTCCCCCACTGTAATCCACAGACATCTCCCCCACTGTAATCCACAGACATCTCCCCCACTGTAATCCACAGACATCTCCCCCACTGTAATCCACAGACATCTCCCCCACTGTAATCCACAGACATCTCCCCACTGTAATCCACAGACATCTCCCCACTGTAATCCACAGACATCTCCCCCACTGTAATCCACAGACATCTCCCCCACTGTAATCCACAGACATCTCCCCCACTGTAATCCACAGACATCTCCCCCACTGTAATCCACAGACATCTCCCCACTGTAATCCACAGACATCTCCCCCACTGTAATCCACAGACATCTCCCCCACTGTAATCCACAGACATCTCCCCCACTGTAATCCACAGACATCTCCCCCACTGTAATCCACAGACATCTCCCCACTGTAATCCACAGACATCTCCCCCACTGTAATCCACAGACATCTCCCCACTGTAATCCACAGACATCTCCCCCACTGTAATCCACAGACATCTCCCCCACTGTAATCCACAGACATCTCCCCCACTGTACACCACAGACATCTCCCCACTGTAATCCACAAACATCTCCCCCACTGTAATCCACAGACATCTCCCCACTGTAATCCACAGACATCTCCCCCACTGTAATCCACAGACATCTCCCCCACTGTAATCCACAGACATCTCCCCCACTGTAATCCACAGACATCTCCCCCACTGTAATCCACAGACATCTCCCCAACTGTAATCCACAGACATCTCCCCACTGTAATCCACAGACATCTCCCCCACTGTAATCCACAGACATCTCCCCCACTGTAATCCACAGACATCTCCCCACTGTAATCCACAGACATCTCCCCCACTGTAATCCACAGACATCTCCCCCACTGTAATCCACAGACATCTCCCCACTGTAATCCACAGACATCTCCCCCACTGTAATCCACAGACATCTCCCCCACTGTAATCCACAGACATCTCCCCCACTGTAATCCACAGACATCTCCCCCACTGTAATCCACAGACATCTCCCCCACTGTAATCCACAGACATCTCCCCCACTGTAATCCACAGACATCTCCCCCACTGTAATCCACAGACATCTCCCCCACTGTACACCACAAACATCTCCCCCACTGTAATCCACAGACATCTCCCCACTGTAATCCACAGACATCTCCCCCACTGTAATCCACAGACATCTCCCCCACTGTAATCCACAGACATCTCCCCCACTGTAATCCACAGACATCTCCCCCACTGTAATCCACAGACATCTCCCCACTGTACACCACAAACATCTCCCCCACTGTAATCCACAGACATCTCCCCACTGTAATCCACAGACATCTCCCCCACTGTAATCCACAGACATCTCCCCCACTGTAATATGGTCCACATCTCCCCCACTGTAATATGGTCCACATCTCCCCCACTGTATAGTAAGATTAGTGCTTGCTTCTTACCAGAGAAGCCGGCCGAACACGAGCAGCTGAGGCCGGGTGATGACGTCAGCGCGCCGCTCTAGGCTCACCTAGGCCGCCGCCGGGTGGACCAAGATGGCCGCCGCACCGGGAGCTAGGCCAAAGCCGCGGCCTTCCCATACTCACTGCACAGCCCCAAGGCGAGCCCCGGTGTCACCCCCATCTTCCCTTGGCGGACACCAGGCCTGGCCTTGGGGCTGTGCAGTGAGTATCCCAGATTGTCCCCACTTTGTTGGGACACAGTCTCTCTGTCCTCCCTTATTCTAAGGGTATTATCATTAATCCTTGTCCCTTCCCAGTATATTACGTTACAACACTTCTGATGGATGGCTGTAATGCCAGGAAACGCGTTGAGTGCCACTAGATGCCCTAAGTTACCTGTCCCTACAATGTTTTTTAGCCCATCTATCTTACTATGTACAGTTATTATGTTGAATTCCTATTTGTATTGCATGCTATATAGCAGCATATTTAGTGTAAGTCATGTGACTACCTATTTATTTGATACAATATTTTTTTACAATGTAACAATAAACCATGTACTGTAAATTTTATGTTTCTGTTTATATCTGACATGGCGGTTGCCTCACTCAAAGTCCCACAGCTCTCCTTTTCTACAAACGAGTTTTCATTCTTTTCCTTATATCGCCCCCCCCATCCCATGTGACCACTTACAGGAAGGTGTGAGCGGTCAAGGAAGGGTTCCGCCATTCTACACAAACACCTAATAAGGCTCAGCTGATTATACCAGCCTGAGTTTATTTTATTCATTTTCATCAAAGTGACATTTTCCTGGAAGTCCCCGGAGTGCAGACAGGATCAGTCAGAGGGCGGTGGGAAGTGTAGGGAAACGTGGACGCTCCCCTCCTGATGTTTATATAGAACTTTCTGTAGATGTTGTGTTAGGAGATTAGCACTTTCATTGACTGACGTTAGTTGCCCATTGAGGAATCTGAATGACAAGTGTTTTTTTAACTCTTTTTGATTTGTGTTTTTTTTTTTTTTTTATGCTTATGTGAACATTTTTTTGCTTCATTGTTTGTTATAAAGAAAACTCTTGACCCTATTGGACAGAAATGGTTCCCGGATGTGTAATGAGGGAAGTTTTCTTCTTTGTGGGAAATCGTTTTATCAGACACCAGGAGCCGTGAATCATTTTGATTTAAAAAAAAAAAAATGTATTCTCCCTAATTTGCTGTTTAGAGATGTAAAGCTTCGTACACACGGCCGAGAATCCCGTCGTAAAAAAACAAACAAAAAAAAATGTTGGTTTTCTCAACGGGATTCTTGTCAAGCTTTCCTTGCATACACACTGTCAATCCAAAATCTCGTCGTTGTAAAGCGCGGAGACGTACAACACGTACGACGGCAGTATAAAGGGGAAGTTTCATTCCAATGGCGCCACCACTTGGGCTGCTTTTGCTGATCTCGTGTTACTGCGTGTTAGTAAAAGTTTGGTGAGAGACGATTCGCGCTTTTCAGTCTTCGTGCTTTCAGTCCGTTAGAGCGTGACGAATGTGCTATCTCCATTAAGAACTCTCGTTTTACCAGGAGCCCCCCGATCAAGATGATCCGACTTGCGGGGCGACTCGTGTGCGGAGAATCTTGAAGAGGAACCCCGCGAAAAAAAAAAAATTAAATTGCGTCGGTCTGGTATAGATCTTAAGGGGAATCCCCCACACCAAAAATAAGTAAATGGCGTGGGGGTTCCCCCAGAATCCATACCAGACCCGGCAGGTCAGGAAAGGGGGGGGGCGAGCGAGCGCCCCCCCCCTAGACCATACCAAGCCACATGCCCTCAACATGGGGGGTTAGTGCTTTGTGGCAGGGGGGGCACTGAGCCCCCCCACCCCAAAAGCACCTTGTCCCCATTTTGATGATTTTTTTTTTGGTGTGGGGGGTTCCCCTTAAGATTCATAACAGACCCAAGGGCCTAGTATCATTCTAAGGGGGAACCTCGCGCAAATTTAAAAAAAAATTTGCGGGGTTCCCCTTCAGGATTCTCTGCACACGAGTCGCCCTGCACGCCGGATTATCTTGATCCGTCTTCTGGTGCGACCTCTATTCAAATCAATGGGCTTCCATAGGGAACCATTGATTTTGAATAGAGCAAGAAA
This sequence comes from Rana muscosa, assembly GCA_029206835.1. Classification (NCBI taxonomy): domain Eukaryota; kingdom Metazoa; phylum Chordata; class Amphibia; order Anura; family Ranidae; genus Rana; species Rana muscosa. Next base: position 1,271,662,544 of record CM055116.1, on the reverse strand, counting down.
AACGCAGCTGAAAGTTAGCGCGGCGTAACGTGCATTTAATTCAATGCAAAATGCTGAAAAAATTGCGTTAAAAATGCCGCTTTTTTCCTGCCGTCTGTACTAGCTTCACAGCCCGTTTTTTTAAACGTCCGTGGACTTGTAGCCTAAGGCCCCTTTCACACTGGGGCATTTTTCATGCGGTTTAGCACTAACACTGAAGCGGTGCGCTAGCAGGACCGCTCCAAAAGTCCTGCTAGCCGCTTCTTTACAGCGGTAAAGGAGCGGTGTGTTCACTGCTCCTTTATCGCGGCTGCCCATTGAAATCAATGGGACACCGCGGTAATACCGCCCGCAAACTGCGGCAATAGCCGCGGTTTGCGGGCGGTATTAACCCTTTTTCGCTTGCTAGCCGGGGTTAAATTCACCCCCCTAGCGGCCGCATACCGCGGTAAGAACGACGGTATAGCAGCGCTGAAAATCGCGCTGCTATACCGCCACCGCTCCTGCCCGCCCCAGTGTGAAAGGGGCCTTAAGCCCTGAACACACGATCGGATTTTCGATGGAATAAAATCCGATGGATTTTTCCATCGGATTTCTGATGAAGCTGACTTCCATTAGTCTTGCCTACACACCATCAGTCAAAAATCCGACCGTCCCAAACGCCGTGACGTAAAACACAAAGTTCAATGCTTCTGAGCATGCGTCGACTTGATTCTGAGCATGCGTGGGTTTTTTCTCCGATGGAGTGCCACAGAGATAATCGGAATTTGCTATCGTTTTTTTTCCATCGGATAAATTTAAAACATGTTCTAAAAAAGACCGATGGGGCCCACACACAATCGGTTTGTCCGATGAGAAAAGTCCATCGGACTGTTTTCATTGGTAAAACCGATCATGTGTACGCAGGTTAAAGTTTTTTTTTTTTTTTTTTTTAATAACAAACAAGTTTACTTCTCTATGCAAATATTTTGCACTTGCTGGTGATGTTTATTTATTTATTTATTTTTGAATTTTGTTGAACCTAATGGACGTCAAGCCCTTTTTTTTTTTTTTTTTTTTATTTAATCAAGACAATTGGGTTCAACTTTCCAATAATTAATGTTCAGCCATAGCCTCCTAATATGAGACAGATACAGATTTCTACCACAAGGGTTAAAGTGATTCTAATGCCGCGTACACACGATCGCAATTTCCGCCAGCAAAAGTCCGATGTGAGCTTTTCGCCGGAAATTCCGACCGTGTGTAGGCTCCATCGGACTTCTGCTGTCGGAATTTTCGGCAGCAAAAGATTGAGAGCTGGTTCTCAATTTTTCCGACGGAAAAAAATTCCTATCGGAACATCCGATCGTCTGTAGCTATTCCGACGCGCAAAATTCCGACGCATGCGCTGGAACAATTCGGCGAATTCTCGGAAGCATTGAACGTCATATTCTCGGCTCGTCATAGTGTTCTACGTCACCGCGTTCTTGACGTTCGAAAGTTCGGAGAACTTTTGTGTGACCGTGTGTGTGCAAGCCAAGCTTGAGCGGAATTCCGTCGGAAAAACCATCCAAGATTTTTCCGATGAAAAAATCCGATCGTGTGTACGCGGCATAAAGGTAGTTTTTTTGTTTTGTTTTGTTTTTAATAACAAACATGTTATACTTAGAGCCCATTCACACAGGGGCGGCACGACTTGTCCCGCGACTGTGCTGGGCGTCTTCAAGGCGACTTCAAAGGGGACTTCAAAAATGACTTCTGTATTGAAGTCAATAGAAGTCGCCCTGAAGTCGTCTTGTAGTACAGGAACCTTTTTCTTCAGTCGCTCCGATTAGAACGGTTCCATTTTACAGAACGGGACGCGATTTGTCAGGCGGCTGAGACGCCTGACGAGTCGCCCCTGTGTGAATGGGGTCTAACCTGCGCTGTAGAAATGTTTTGCACTTCCTGGTGATTTTTTTTTATTATTGTTTTTTTTTTTTTTTTCTAACCTAAACATCAGGCTCTTTTTTTTATTTATTTTTTATTTAGTCAAGACAATTGGGTTCAACTTTCCAATAATTAATGTTTAGCCATAGCCTCCTAATATGAGACACATACAGATTTCTACCACAAGGGTTGAAGTGATACAAAAGTCGTTTTTTTTTTTTGTTTGTTTTTTAACATGTCATACTTACCTGCTCTGTGCAATGGTATTGCATTTGCTGGTGATGTTTTCATTTTATTTTATTTTATTTATTTTTTTACCTATTGGACATCAGGCTCTAGTCAAGACAATCAGGTTCAACTTTACAATAACACATGTTTTGCACTTGCTGTGATGATTTTTATTTTTATTTTTTTAATTTGGTTGAACCTGATGGATCAATGTTGATATATAAAAAAAAAAAAAAAATGTCTCCCCTAATTTCCTGGCAGTAGAATGAATGAATTAATGACTTGTATGGCGCTACAAATGCGAACTGAATCGCCTCAAGGCGCTTTTTGCAGCCAGTGTCTTGCTGGCTGGTGCGCTCATTTTCCCCCGTAGGATCTCGACACGCTTGGGACACACATTCGTACACATATATATACATATATACTGGGCCAATTTGGACAAGAATTAGGGCTGCAACTAACGATTATTTTCATAATGGATTAGTTGGCCGATTATTGTTTGGATTAATCGGTTAATAACATAAAAAAAAAAAAAAAAAAAAAAAGGAGGAAGGTAATTAAGCTGCGATTTGCTTTTTACATTTTTTGGGGACAATTTGTTGTTGGGCAGATTAAAAAACACAAACAGGCTTTTCTGCAGCTTCTCCATTGAAGTATTTTGAACCAAAAATCAAAGTAGCACCGTTTTGCGTTAAAAAGAAGTCCTTGCCCTTTCCAAATACGCAGCAGCTGAAAAAAATCATGGATGTGAACATGTCCCAGAGGAAACCATGTAAATGACCTGTAGCGTGTTTCTGCAAAAAGCACCAAAAAACACAGAGGTGTGACCCGGGCCGGAGATGTTTAGTAACATAATGGGGTTAAAAAAACTAAAATTAGTACAAAAAGAGCAAATAATCGCTACTGTAAGGCCCCTTTCACACTGGCACGTTTTTCAGGCGGTTTAGCGCTAATATTAGCGCTGTTATACCGCCTGAAAAAATCGTGCCCTGTATTCTTCAATGTGAAAGCCCGAAGGCTTTCACACTGAAGCGGTGCGCTAGCAGGACCGCTCCAAAAGTCCTGCTAGCCGCATCTTTACAGCGGTGAAGGAGCGGTGTGTTCACCGCTCCTTTACCGCGGCTGTCCATTGAAATCAATGGGACACCGCGGTAATACTATTGCCGCGGTTTGCGGGCGGTATTAACCCTTTTTCGGCCGCTAGCGGGGGTTAAATTCAACCCGCTAGCGGCCGCATACCGCGGTGATAACGACGGTATAGCGGCGCTGAAAATCGCGCCGCTATACCGCCACCGCACCTGCCCGCCCCAGTGTGAAAGGGGCCTAAGTGGTTCATTTTTTACTGTGGGCAGTGAAATTTATATTTACAGTAGCGATTTGCTCTTTTTGTACTATAAAGGGCTAACTTTAGTTCTTTTTTAACCCCGTTATGTTACTGGCCGATTAATCGATGATGAAAATGATAATTGATTAATTTCATAATCGATTAGTTGTCGATTAATCGATTAGTTGTTTTGGCCCTAGACAAGATCCAATTAACCTACCAGCATGTCATTGGAGAGGACCTTTGCCTTATACAGTGTATATATATATATACAGGTCCTTCTCAAAAAATTAGCATATTGTGATAAAGTTCATTATTTTCTGTAATGTACTGATAAACATTAGACTTTCATATATTTTAGATTCATTACACACAACTGAAGTAGTTCAAGCCTTTTCTTGTTTTAATATTGATGATTTTGGCATACAGCTCATGAAAACCCAAAAATCCTATCTAAAAAAATTAGCATATTTCATCCGACCAATAAAAGAAAAGTGTTTTTAATACAAAAAAAGTCAACCTTCAAATAATTATGTTCAGTTATGCACTCAATACTTGGTCGGGAATCCTTTTGCAGAAATGACTGCTTCAATGCGGCGTGGCATGGAGGCAACCAGCCTGTGGCACTGCTGAGGTGTTATGGAGGCCCAGGATGCTTCGATAGCGGCCTTAAGCTCATCCAGAGTGTTGGGTCTTGCGTCTCTCAACTTTCTCTTCCCAATATCCCACAGATTCTCTATGGGGTTCAGGTCAGGAGAGTTGGCAGGCCAATTGAGCACAGTAATACCATGGTCAGTAAACCATTTACCAGTGGTTTTGGCACTGTGAGCAGGTGCCAGGTCGTGCTGAAAAATGAAATCTTCATCTCCATAAAGCTTTTCAGCAGATGGAAGCATGAAGTGCTCCAAAATCTCCTGATAGCTAGCTGCATTGACCCTGCCCTTGATAAAACACAGTGGACCAACACCAGCAGCTGACATGGCACCCCAGACCATCACTGACTGTGGGTACTTGACACTGGACTTCAGGCATTTTGGCATTTCCCTCCCCCCAGTCTTCCTCCAGACTCTGGCACCTTGATTTCCGAATGACATGCAAAATTTGCTTTCATCCGAAAAAAGTACTTTGGACCACTGAGCAACAGTCCAGTGCTGCTTCTCTGTAGCCCAGGTCAGGCGCTTCTGCCGCTGTTTCTGGTTCAAAAGTGGCTTGACCTGGGGAATGCGGCACCTGTAGCCCATTTCCTGCACACGCCTGTTCACGGTGGCTCTGGATGTTTCTACTCCAGACTCAGTCCACTGCTTCCGCAGGTCCTCCAAGGTCTGGAATCGGTCCTTCTCCACAATCTTCTTCAGGGTCCGGTCACCTCTTCTCGTTGTGCAGCGTTTTCTGCCACACTTTTTCCTTCCCACAGACTTCCCACTGAGGTGCCTTGATACAGCACTCTGGGAACAGCCTATTCGTTCAGAAATTTCTTTCTGTGTCTTACCCTCTTGCTTGAGGGTGTCAATGATGGCCTTCTGGACAGCAGTCAGGTCGGCAGTCTTACCCATGATTGCGGTTTTGAGTAATGAACCAGGCTGGGAGTTTTTAAAAGCCTCAGGAATCTTTTGCAGGTGTTTAGAGTTAATTAGTTGATTCAGATGATTAGGTTAATAGCTCGTTTAGAGAACCTTTTCATGATATGCTAATTTTTTTAGATAGGAATTTTGGGTTGTCATGAGCTGTATGCCAAAATCATCAATATTAAAACAAGAAAAGGCTTGAACTACTTCAGTTGTGTGTAATGAATCTAAAATATATGAAAGTCTAATGTTTATCAGTACATTACAGAAAATAATGAACTTTATCACAATATGCTAATTTTTTGAGAAGGACCTGTATACAAGAGAAAATGTTTAGAGATGTTACTCTTTTGCAACTGGAGGAAAGTAAAGCCCCGTACACACGGTCGGACTTTTGGCCAACAAACTTCATTTTGAGCAAGTTGGACCAACAATCCGACCGTGTGTACACTCCATCGGACAAACTTTTTTTTGTTTTTGTTTGTTTTCATCGGACAAATGTTCGGTCTGCAAACGGACAAACTTTTGCCCAACAAAAGTCCGATGGAGCAAAGTCTGACCGTGTGTACAGAAAACCATCAGACTTTTGTCCGATGGACAAAACAAATAATGTTACAATCAACCAACAATAGCAGAAGTTGACCAAATGGTGGCAGTAAAGAGCAGAAAAGAGCAGAAAAACCACGTGAAGTTGGATAAAGTTTGGGGAAAGTTTGCAGAAAATTCCTGTGGTGTGTATGCTATGGGTGTTCCCGACCAACTCCGTTCGGACCAAAAACCACAGAAAAGTCAGATGGAAGTCCGACCGCGTGTACGGGGCTTAAGTTAACTTTTGTTTTCAGTTCTCTATATTAGTGGTCGCTGCTCACACTAGTGCTTGCTGGTGATTTTTTTTTTAATTATTTTGTAATGCAAATTTTTTTTTTTTTTAACCTGATGGACATCATAACTCTTTATTTCAACTTTAGTTCAACTTTACAACAATTAACGTTCAGCCATACTGTCATAATTAACGTGGTTATAAAGGTTGTTTTTTTTTTTTTTTTTTTTTTTAAATAACAAATATATTATACTTACCTGCTCTGTGCATTGGTTTTGCACAGAGCAGCCCGGTCCACTTATTTTTTTGGGTCCCCCGCTGGCGGTCCTGGCTTCTCCCCCCCCCTCTGCCGAGTTTCCCCAATAGCAAGCCTTTTCCTATGGGGGGCGCTCCCGAGCCCCGCCCCCCGCGGCACTCTCCTTTATTGGCTCACTGGCTGTGATTGACAGCAGCAGGAGCCAATGGCTCTACATATAGATTACTCAGTTCATTCTTTGTTCTTTCCCCATTTCCAGGGCAAAGGTGCCCATCACTAAGAGCCGGTTCACACAGGGGCAACACGACTTCCAGCGCGACTTTGGGAGGCAAATTGGACACGACTTGAGTATGAATCACAGCGCGACTCCAGGCAACTTACAAGGCAACTTCAAGTGGCCTCCAGGACAGGCGACTTTCCAGTGGCCAATCAAACAATAATCAGCTCTGTGGGAGGGAGGAAAAAATTTTTACTTCCTGGAAAGTTGCTTCAGTTAAAACAGGGGATCCGACTTGGAGGCGACTTCCATTGAAATCTATGGGTACAAGAAGTCGTAGAAGTCGGATTGAAGTCGTACAGGAACCTTTTCTGAAGTTGGAGCGACTGCAGTAGTGTACATTAAGACAACTCCATTCACTTCCATTACTTTTCTAAACTGCGCGACTTGGGGCAACTTGAAGTCGGATCCCAGGACGCCCCTGTGTGAACCGGCTCTTACTCTGGGTCTCTTCTTTTTCCCCCTCGAAGGAGGAAGACCTTCACTCAGACTAATCATTACATCTTTCAGGTTTTCACTCTTTTCCTCTCATCACTAAGCTCATTTCATCCTATAAAAAATAAGGGGAAAGTCTCATCAGTAGGGTGTAGATGGCATTCTAACCACTGTTACAATTGCTACGGACCACCAATGTAAAGGGGCATTTTGCCATTGACACAGATGATATTTTTTTTTATAATGGTTCCCCAAGATCTGAAAACTATTTTAGGGGTTCCTCTGGGGGGGGGGGAAAGGTTGAGAAAGGTGGCTTTTCAGATATTTATTGTTATACTGTATTTGTTGATCATACCAATGCATACCTCCAAACATTTCTGAGATGAGAAACACCTTTTAACAGAAAGGACGTGCCACTGCCACATCCCCATTTACGCTGCCCACGAGGAATTAATACGCAAAAAAATGATTAGTTAAACCCACAGGTGTTTTGTTATTCCGCTCTACTTTTCCCGCCCGTGGACGTAAGATGTCCCGCCCATGGACGTAACGTGTACGGAGGGGGGAGGAGTCACGTCTGACGGAATGTAAACATCCCTTGTAATAGAAATATGGCATGACAGGACCTCTTTACAGTGAGATATGGGGGTCAATAAGACCTCACATCTCACCACTAGGCTGGGAAGCCTAAAAAAAAAAAAAGATCACCGCTTCCCAGCCGGGGCGGCGCCGTTTTTTTAAATCCAGAGGCCAGGCGTGACGTCCTAACATTGCGCCCGGCCTCCGACGATCATAGAGACTATCTGGTCTGCCGGAAATCTCTATGATCAGCATCCGGGGCCGGCGGATCCTGTCACGACTCACCGATCGCACAGGTGAGTCGGTAGAAGCACCGGAGGGCGGCGGGAGGGGGGGATGTCCCCTTTCGCCGCCCGTAGGAACGATCAAGCGGTGGAACAGCCGCTATGATCATTCCTATGGTATAGGTATAGGGAATCGCCCGCTGAAAATGCCGATATCTGAATGATGCCTGTAGCTGCACCCATCATTCAGATATACCCGCACAAAGTCATATGACGTCCTCTGGGCCTCAAGTGGTTACATTTTACATACAGAGAGCACTAGATCGCTTCTTTTGTGTTTTATGTGCGGTGGAGTTCAGCAAAAGTGCAGGATTTCGATTCATACCCCGAGTGTGGGTTCACTGCTTTGTGACCTGTTCTAGGTCGAGTGGATGAGGTTACAGTAGGGTGACCAGACATCCCCGGTTTCAGGGGACAGTCCCCGGATTGAGGACACTGTCCCCGGACCAAGTCTGTCCCCGGTTTTGTCCCCGGATTGGATTTGAACAGGGGCTGGGGCAATTTCAAAGACAGTCAGTGCAGAATAAAAAAAAAAGAAAACCTGAATTACACACCGCCGCTCCACCGCACCTACTAGCTTAGGGGGGTGTATTTTTTTCCATTATCTGTGCCCCTTTCTGATGATCATGTGCTGGTCGGAGTGGAGGGAATATTTCTTCAGTTCCGGGTGCCCATTCAGCTCCGCTCACATGTTCTTCTGCCTTGGCTCAAGTCCCGGCCAGCCGCCTGCCTGTTTATCTCCTTGCCTTCCCTGGCGGAGTGATCTTCCTCCGCTCCCCACCCAGTAGTAGCCGGGGCCAGGAGAGTAAAACTTGACAGGCTTTGAGGCGGGCGGAGGCGGTGGGCAGAGAGTCACTGATTGCCTCCATTACTAGTAAAAAAAATATGTCCCCGGATTTCATTAAAAAAATCTGGTCACCTTAGGTTAGAGGCCAATCTGTGTGTGGTGGAGGGATCCTTGTCACCTGTCAATACGTCTTCACTGCATTTAAGGATTTGTGCTTTTTTTTTCACATGGACTCCTTATGATTCTATTTATTATATGGACATCCATACATCAGACCAAAATGAGGGATAGGTGAGGTTGAAAGAGGGACTTGGGTTCAAATGAGGGACAGTGCCTCCAAATTACAGTTTTGGAGGTATGCTAGAAAATTAATTTCAGGGGTTCCTGAACTTTTTTCAATGGTTCTTCCAGGGCAAATAGTTGAGAAAGGCTGACTTAAGCCCTGTACACACGATCGGATAACCTATGGATTTTCGTCCGATGGATTTGTGGATTTGTCATCAGTCTTGCCCACACACCATCAGTCAAAAAACCGACCGTTCCAAACGCCGTGACGTAAAACACTCAGATGAGCCGAGAAAAATGACGCTTAATGCTTCTGAGCATGCGTCGACTTGATTCTGAGCATGCGTGGGTTTTTGATCCGATGGATTTGCCCATAGACGATCAGAGTTTTCGATCGCTTTTTTATCCATCGGAAAAATTTAAAACATGTTCTATTTTTTAAAACCGATGGAAAAAAGACCGATGGGTCCCATACACGATCGGTTGGTCTGATGAAAACCATCCATCGGACGGTTTTCATCAGTCAAACAGATCGTGTGTACAGGGCTTGAGAGTAAGAGGCCTTTCTCCGAGAGTTGACTTTGGAGATGTATCTAGATAGATCAGGTTAATAGAGAGAATGAAAGATGAACTAAGGTTCGGGCCAAACTCAGTTTGGCTTGAACACATGGAAAAATTGTCACATGACAGCAGACCACCATCCCAATAAGCTGTGGACATGGAATAATTGCCCCACAGCCACAAGAAAACAAAGGGCAGAAATGCTGGCGACATCATCAACCTCATATGTGGTCAATGATGTCACCAGCATCCCCATGTTTGACCTGAGGTCAGTGATGTCAGCAGCATCCCTATGCATCCCCATGTTTGACCTGAGGTCAGTGATGTCAGCAGCATCCCTATATGTGGCCTGAGGTCAGTGATGTCACCAACTTTCCTATATGTGGCCATATAAGGTCATTGATGTCACCAGCATTCCCATATGCGGCCATATGAGGTCAATGATGTCACCAGCATCCCCATATTTGGCTTGAGGTCAGTGATGTCACCAACATCCCTATATGTGGCCATATAAGGTCACTGATGTCACCAGCATTCCCATATGTAGCCATATGAGGTCAATGATGTCACCAGCGTCCCCACCTGAGGTCAGTGATGTCAGCAGCATCCCTATATGTGGCCTGAGGTCAGTGATGTCACCAACTTTCCTATATGTGGCCATATAAGGTCATTGATGTCACCAGCATTCCCAATATGCAGCCATATGAGGTCAATGATGTCACCAGCATCCCCATATGAGGTCAACAATGTCACCAGCATTCCCATATGTCGCCATATGAGGTTAAGGATGTCACCAGAATCCCTATATGTGGTTATATGAAGTCAATGATGTCACCAGCATCCTCATATGTGGCCATAATACCACCAGCATCCAAACATGTGGCCATATGAGGTCAATGATGTCACCTGCATCTCCAAATGTGGCTATATGAGGTCAACAATGTCACCAGCATCTCCATATAGGGCCACGTGAGGTCAGTGATGTCACCAGTATCCCCATACGTGGCCATATGAGGTCAGTGATGTTACCAGCAACCTGATATATGGCCATATGAAGTCAATGATGTCACCAGCACCCTCATATGTGGCCATATTTGGTCAACAATACCACCAGCATCCAAACATGTGGCCATATGAGGTCAACAATGTCACCAGCATCTCCATATGTGGCTATATGAGGTCAACAATGTCACCAGCATCTCCATATGTGGCTATATGAGGTCAACAATGTCACCAGCATCTCCATATGTGGCTATATGAGGTCAACAATGTCACCAGCATCTCCATATAGTGCCACGTGAGGTCAGTGATGTCACTAGTATCCCCATATGTGGCCATATGTGGTCAACAATGTCACCAGCATCTCCATATAGTGCCAAGTGAGGTCAGTGATGTCACCAACATCCCCTTACGTGGCCATATGAGGTCAGTGATGTTACCAGCTACCTGATATATGGCCATATGAGGTCAGTGATGTCACCAGCACCCCCCCCCCCCCCGCTCTTTTTTTATGTACCGCTGCAGGGGGGAAGGATTGGGTTTAGGCCAAACTGAGTTCAGCCCAAACCTTAGCTCATCCCGGCAGAGAATAGGCGTTGGTTTTATTTATATATATTTTTGTTATTTTATTTTTTATTTTTCCTTTTTTTGTATTTTTTTTATTTATTTATTGGATCCCAGGAAGAGGTTAAATAGCACAATCCAAAGGGAGATCTGGTGGAGGCGAGTAACAAATGGAAGATTCTAAGCATAAGCAGATTACAGGTTGAGATGCCAGGAGAGCTGGCTTTATGCAATTTATCATTCGTCTAATTGCCGGTACATTAAAAAATTCTGAACAGGAAAGGAAGTTTGAAACGGCAGCTAATAGGCCTGTGATTTGGCTTGGAGGGGGGGAAAAAAAAAAGAAAAAAAAAAGGTTTCTATCTTCCGAAGCTCGGCCATCTAGCCAGCCGTCTTAGGAGGCATCTGATTACCCTCCAGATCCATTACACAGAGCGGTGGTACTAATGGATGAGGGACAGGCCTAGAGGAAGAGAGAAGGGGGATGAGTAATATGCACAGGACATGGCTGGTTAACCCGTTGTGTGCCAGGCCCACTGCTGTCACAGTGAGACTAAAGACACCGGGCCTGTGCATCCCATCATGCATTACCACAACGGGGAGCGACCCATGTTAAATGATTGGGGGTTCTTACAAGATGACCTTAGTTTCTTTATACCTTAGGACCTTTATATCATCAATGGACTTCTTTTTTTTTTTTCTTTTGGTCTGGTAAATACTACATGCCATTAACCACTTCCTTACCGGGCCTATTCTGGCACTTCTCTCCTACATGCAAAAATCATCATTTTTTTGCTAGAAAATTACTCAGAACCCCCAAACACTATATATGTATTTATTTTTTTAGCAGACACCCTAGGGAATAAAATGGCGGTCATTGCAGCTTTTTATCTCACACGGTATTTGCGCAATCATTTTTCAAAGCCTTTTTTTTTTGCGGAAAAAAATAAAAAAACGGTTTCATGAATTAAAAAATAACAAAACAGTAAAGTTAGCCCAATTTTTTTGTATAATGTGAAAGATGATGTTACGCCGAGTAAATAGATACCTAACATGTCACGCTTTACAATTGCGCGCACTCATGGAATGGCGCCAACCTTCAGTACTTAAAAATCTCCATAGGCAACGCTTAATTTTTTTTTTACAGGTTACCAGTTCAGCGTTACAGATAGGGTGACCACATTTCCAAACTGCCATTCAGGGACACACCCCCTCTCTCACCTTCCCCCAAAAAAGATGAGGTGGGGGGAAATGTAGTCTCGGGGTTGATGGGGAATTTGGCGGCGGGTTATTTGTCAGGTGAATGTGTCGCTTGCCACCCATAGCCTGCCACTAGATGCAGTGCTGCTGTTACTCCCTCTGCATGAGCCATGTGCATTGAAGGAAAGGAGTGGAGTCGCTATCTGGAGAGTGAAGATCACACCAGACCCTGCTGCTTGCCGCTGGGTGCCAGAGAAGAAGGAGGAGGTGCCGAGGTGGGTGGTCACTAGGGTGACCACATGTCCTGGGTTGACCGGGACAGTCCCGCATTTTGTAAGTCTGTCCCGGATACATTTATTCCAAGACAATACAGTGTCCCGGAATGAAACTGACACAGCCACCCCCCGGGCCTATCTGATGGCCCCAAAAAAGGCCGCCACATCACCACTTTACTCACTGACAGTACTTGTCCTGGCCGGGAATGCCTGGAGGAGCACAATCCCCGCCCCCTTGCTTGTGATTGGAGAAATCATAAATCCCGCCTCTTGTGTCCAATCACTGTGCTGTGATTCGTTACAGCACAAGCTGATTTTTGGGTGGGGGGTGTCCCGGAATGTTAGTTTGGAAATGTGGTCACCCTAGTGGTGACAGCAGTGCTGCACTAGGCGCAGGCCTCGCTCCCTGTCTGAGAGTAAATTGTCACTGGTTGCAAGATGCCAGTCAGCGCCGGCCCTAGCAACCAGTTCCGGAAATGTAGTTACTAGTTAGTAGGGGGTGGCTGTGTCCTCTATTTCATTCCGAGACACTGTATTGTCCCGGAATGAAGGATTTTTTAAAGAAAGTTCTACTTTTTTTTTTACTGATCTAAATGCAGTGCTGGTTTACTGACAATTAGATATCTATGTGTAACGCACCCACCTATCCCCCTCCTGCATTAAACTCGGCTCCTCGCAGGGGGAGACAGGCACACTGCACCACTCGCCCGTACCCTCTCGTCTTAAGAGGTTGAGCGGTGTTATTTTTGGGCCTTGTCTGCAGCCAGAGTCTAAAGTCCTCCTGAGAATGATTCTCACCTCTACAGTGGGAAGTCCTTGACTTCCCCAGGAACGTGAATGTCCACACCAGCTGAAAGTCCAACTCAATATTTATTTTCACTTGAATAGCAAATAGTCTCTTGGATAGAAGAAAGGTTGGAGCAAAGACACAGGACAGCTTAAGGTGTGGAGGAGGTCCAGGCACAAACGTAGCTCAACTCTTCTGACTGTTCAGGTTTCTCAAACAGTTTTGACGCACGGTCTCTGCCACAGACCATGAGGTTGGTCACTGCCACAGAACATGAGGTTGGTCTCTGCCACTGACCTGGTGAACAAGGTCTCTGCCACTGACCTGGTGAACAAGGTCACTGCCACTGACCTGGTGAACCTTGGTTTCTTCCTAGAACATGGCCCTTTCAGGGAGAAGACGTCCCCCCAGAGAGTCAACAGACCCCTTCCATCACCGTGACCACAGCATCGGTCCCTCGGAACAGATCCTCCCTTCTCTTAGGGTGCGGGTCCCCTCGCAAGGCGGCACCCGGGACTCCTCGATCCCTAGTGAGCCCCAGCCGAAGGTTGCTGGGCCCGGGCCATTGCTGCAGCTCCTGGGCCTCCATACCCAGGCAGTCAGAAACGATGAGGTAGTACCTCACCCCAGGCTAAAGGTGCCTGAGGTGGAGCCGGAACACGGCCTCCGGGCCTAGGGCATCCGGAGATGACCCACACACGTCCAGGCTGAAGGTGCCTGGGCGTAGACCAACGAACCCCCCTCAGAAGATGTCTGCCCCCCTTTATATCCCCTCCCGGCATGCACAGCAGGTTCCCCGCCCCACTGTACAGCTGCCGAGAGGGGTCACAAAAGGCACAGCACTACGCTCGCGGTTACACCCTGGCCAAGAATGGCAGCGCCACCCACAGGCCACAGGGAACACATCACCAGCATTATCCCCTGAGGACAAAAATGGTCCATAACTCCTAACAATTTAAGGTGTCTGAGCCTGGTTACCACTCAGACACTTCCCCTAAATTGAACACCCCGCTACACATTCCCCCTACTAATGGAAACTGGACCCCAGTGTCTGGAGCAAACCCATGCCTCCTGAACCCGGGACAGCATAGGCCTGGTCCAGAGACAAGAAACATTTTATCCCATCGGAAATTCTGATCGTGTGTACAGGGCATAAGTCGACAAAAGTAATACTGTGTAACAGTGTAAATTTGCTGTCCCCTCAAAATAACTCAACACACAGCCATTAATGTCTAAACCGCTGGCAACAAAAGTGAGTACACCCCTAAGTGAAAATGTCCAAATTGGGCCCAAAGTGTCAATATTTTGTGTGGCCGCCATTATTTTCCAGCACTGCCTTAACCCTCTTGGGCATGGAGGTCACCAGAGCTTCACAGGTTGCCACTGGAGTCCTCTTCCCCTCCTCCATGACGACATCACGGAACTGGTGGATGTTGGAGACCTTGCGCTCCTCCACCTTCCGTTTGAGGATGTCCCACAGATGCTCAATAGGGTTTAGGTCTGGAGACATACTTGGCCAGTCCATCACCTTTACCCTCAGCTTCTTTAGCAAGGCAGTGGTGGTCTTGGAGGTGTGTTTGGGGTTGTTATCATGTTGGAATACTGCCCTGTGGTTCAGTCTCTGAAGGGAGGGGATCATTCTCTGCTTCAGTATGTCACAGTACATGTTGGCATTCATGGTTCCCTCAATGATCTGTAGCTCCCCAGTGCCGGCAGCACTCATGCAGCCCCAGACCATGACACTCCCACCACCATGCCTGACTGTAGGCAAGACACACTTGTCTTTGTGCTCCTCACCTGGTTGGCGCCACACACGCCTGACTCCATCTGAATCAAATAAGTTTATCTTGGTCTCATCAGACCACAGGACATGGTTCCAGTAATTCATGTCCTTAGTCTGCTTGTCTTCAGCATCTCTGGGTGAGGAGCTCTTTTCTTTTTCTGTGTTGGTGTGAGTTGTAGTGAGATTTATTTTCCAGATTTCTATGTGAGCCATTTTCATCATTCTATTGGGCTTGGATATCTGGTGTCATCCTTGAGTCTGGATCTTGGATATGTAGCGGGGTCCTCAAATTGATGGGATACACCTGGGCAATAGTGTGACCCAGGTGTATAATTGTGTTAGGATTCAGACCCCTTTTTGTTTCGTGGAGGATTGGAGGATGTAATATTCTCCTTTGCCTGTGGGTGGCGGGGTACCCACAGGCTTCAGGTAGAATCATCTTCGCAGTGCTCCCTGTTTTGTCCCTTCCTGGAGATGGTATGGCTGGGGCGGGGAACCCGCCGGGCCGTTGATGGGAGGAGATAAAAGGGGGAGACGCCCTCACCACGGGGTGGTCGTCGTGGTCGTCGGCTGGCGGAGAAGGAGGTCCTCGGAGGAGGAGGGTTGCGGTCCGCACCCAGGGCCCTTAGGCCTGGGTGCGGGAGATCCAGGAGTCTGGTCCAGGTGCCCATGGCCTGGTCCGGAGTCATGTTGGCGTCCATCCCAGGCACCTTTAGCCTGGGGTGAGGTACTATCGAGGAGGCCTGGGGCCCAGTACCTTCGACTGGGTCCCGCTAGGGTGGACTGTCCGAGGGTCCCTGAGCGGAGGGACTCGTACCTGAGGTGAGGAGGCCGGGGAGGTTACCCACTGGAGACCCGGAGCAGCACCAACCCGGTGACAGTGGGCCTCTGGGAACTCTCTTGGGAGGACACATCCCCCTGATAGGGGCCACAGCGTATCGAAGAGGGCTCCATTGCTGTTCATAGGGGTTGCTGGAAGAGACCCCATCTTTCCTGTTCTGCAACAGCCGGATTGGCTTAGGCGCCGCTGATCATAGTACAGTGGCATAGAACTGAAACGTTAGGAAGTGCCTTGATCTGCTCATCCCACCGTTGGCAAGGTTATAGGTCCCAACCAGTTTGCTGAAAAAGAACTGTTTATCGTGCTTTGCTATTGGAGTGCCAAATAAACAAGTGTTGGACCTTTCTCCGGTGTTTGAACTCCAGTTACTGGAAGCAAAGGGGAGGCTGGTGAGCTTGCAATTACAGACTCAGTGCATTCACAGAACACACCGGCCCGAGGAAACATCAGGAAGTGCCCTTCACCTCCCTACTACAATGGGGAGGACATGGGCCGTGGCGCATCTCACTCTCACAACCCAGGAACCCCTAGACATGAGTTGGTGTGTAACCGATAAAGATGGAGAGAGGGTGAGGCCGCTACACGTGGGGGCTCGTGAGTCCGGGATAGAGTGTGTTCTAAAGATGGACTTGAGAATGTCTACATTTGAACTTTGCTGCCCAGAGGAGTTCCGAGCAGATCGGCCATATTACTGGCCAAAGTGCGTCCCTGCTCGGAGTTGTGGAAATGACCCTAACACGGGAAAGGCCCATGCGGAGGAGCGGAAAAAGGGAGAGGTCCAGCCGTGTGACGTACTGCACGTGGGGACTGTTAACGCACTGCGCCACGAGGCACCCCATGGCGACATCGTTCGTGGGCGGAGTCAAGAGGAAGCCCGCGAAAATGTACAGCTCATGGGAGGAGTCTGGCCAAGTGTGGGGATACACGTGGAGACTCCGGCGCGGGGTCAGTGCATGATGGAGCAGCAGATAGTCGGGATGACCTCAAGTGCCCCGTGGATTATGGTTCCTCACCCCACGAGAATGACTTCCTTTGCTGCCCCCATCACAGACACGGGGATAAGACTTAGGCCCCGAGGGCGGTTGGCTCTGTACACTTGCAGAGACACGGAGGCCCTCGGTGTGATCTGTCCCGGCTGCTCGGGACTGGTGGTCACCCTGAAGCCATTCGGGCGATGTGAGGAGTGCAGAGAATTCCTTTTTGAGGTCGAGTCGTCCACAGCAAGGCCCCGGGCCCTTCGCCTCAACCACCTCACGGGTACTGCTACTCCGGAAGGGGAGATCAAGGCCTTTGTCGAGGTTCCCGTGCGCGCTGACCAGGGCGATGGACTGCCCAACAGAGAAAAATCCGAGGATGCTGCCTCGGTCGCCACAAGTTCTCTGCTCCCACCACCGAAGAGGAAAGTTGGCCTAGTACAGGCATCCTATGGACGTGGTCGAGCTTCACCCCGCTGCTTGCCTGGCCTGGATGGCGCCGGTCGAGAAGGAAGTCCCGGACTTCCCAGTCCTCTACAAGGGTCAGGTGAGCCAGGGGCTGGGACTGTGGTGGTGGTTGGAGGTGTCGGGGGCCCATTGGAGGTGGAGCCCTCCAGGGAGGTTGATTCTGTGTCCACCGGAAGATATCTGCCTGCGGAGATGTATGACACCTCCGACCTAGAGTCGCTGTCTGATTGCGGAGATGATGGCGAGATAGACGAACTGTTCAGCCGCAAGGGCTGGGATAGAGTGCCACTTCTTGCTTCCCGTGCGGTACGGGATTCACCTATGTACACAGGAGCCAGCACGCCTCGGGTGGAAGACCCGCAGCTTACGAGGGAACCTACCCCTCCACCTGTGTCCTCATCTACTGTTACCTCACCTACTTTGGTTGTGGGGATACCCCGCGCTTCTCTGAGAGCGCCGAAAGTCAGTTTCAGGGAGCTGGTAAAGGCACCTCGGCATCCGGAAGCTATTGTGCTGCCTGGAACTGTAGAGAAAGCCACTATGCCACCTTTGGCCCGCTTGCAGAGACTGTTTTGCCACAAAGTAGCTCGGGAATATGGGTGGGAGTACCCGTATCTGCCCCGGGACTTGCTGTTTGAGGTGGAAGTCTGGAGAGCAAGATGGTATGACGAGTTTGTGTGGGACAAGTTGAAGGTGCCCCATGCTCGCAGGTACCTGGAATGTGTGCCGGCAGTGTCTAAGAGGTTTGAGGACTGCAGAGCTGAATGGAAATTGGGGCGCCATATCCATGCTGACAAGATAGTCATTTGCAGAAGAGAAGGAGAAGATGTCGAGTATTCGATAGAGGCATTTGACAAACACCTGAAACCCCTGTACCTGCCGGATCCAAAGTTTTACTTATAGGAGAAAAGAACTCCTGTTTATTTCCTTTGTGCACTTGAACTTTCTGGAAGAGCCATTCCCAGACACCCAGGACTGTGCCCTGTTTTTGTTTTTGTTTGGGCTTTTCTTTTTCTCGTTGGAGACTTGGGGACTGTTGTGTTTTCGTGTTTCCCCTTTTCTTCATGTGCCAAAGGCAAGGACATTTGGGAATAGTGGCAGAGTAGGAAAAAGCTGGAAGAACGAAGATTCGTTGAGTGTTATGACCGCGGCGTTGTCACCAGGTGGCAGTGTTGCGCAACAAATGTTTGAAAATGTTTCACACACACATCACCTTGCTTGTTGGAGTGAGTGGGTCTCTCGGCTGACGGGCCCACTCATCCCAAATGACACGTAATTATGTTAGGATGTTGTTTTTTTCTTTCCCCTGCAGGAGAATCGTCAATCAAGACCATTGAGAGTGGGTGGCTCTTAGACAGTGTGGGAGAGGGGTTGTGACTATGCAGATGTTTAAAGTGTTTTATGACATAAGTTGTTTTATATGTTCCCCATTCCCTGAGCAGGTCTTGGCACTTGGGAAATTTAGAGGAACTGCCTCAGGGGTTTCACTCCATGTCACCACTTTATGGGAGGCATGGGTGTGCACCTGACGCTGGGGACCAGCGTCCAATTACAGGGGGGAGTGTGTAGCGGGGTCCTCAAATTGATGGGATACACCTGGGGAATAGTGTGACCCAGGTGTATAATTGTGTTAGGATTCAGACCCCTTTTTGTTTCGTGGAGGATTGGAGGATGTAATATTCTCCTTTGCCTGTGGGTGGCGGGGTACCCACAGGCTTCAGGTAGAATCATCTTCGCAGTGCTCCCTGTTTTGTCCCTTCCTGGAGATGGTATGGCTGGGGCGGGGAACCCGCCGGGCCGTTGATGGGAGGAGATAAAAGGGGGAGACGCCCTCACCACGGGGTGGTCGTCGTGGTCGTCGGCTGGCGGAGAAGGAGGTCCTCGGAGGAGGAGGGTTGCGGTCCGCACCCAGGGCCCTTAGGCCTGGGTGCGGGAGATCCAGGAGTCTGGTCCAGGTGCCCATGGCCTGGTCCGGAGTCATGTTGGCGTCCATCCCAGGCACCTTTAGCCTGGGGTGAGGTACTATCGAGGAGGCCTGGGGCCCAGTACCTTCGACTGGGTCCCGCTAGGGTGGACTGTCCGAGGGTCCCTGAGCGGAGGGACTCGTACCTGAGGTGAGGAGGCCGGGGAGGTTACCCACTGGAGACCCGGAGCAGCACCAACCCGGTGACAGTGGGCCTCTGGGAACTCTCTTGGGAGGACACATCCCCCTGATAGGGGCCACAGCGTATCGAAGAGGGCTCCATTGCTGTTCATAGGGGTTGCTGGAAGAGACCCCATCTTTCCTGTTCTGCAACAGCCGGATTGGCTTAGGCGCCGCTGATCATAGTACAGTGGCATAGAACTGAAACGTTAGGAAGTGCCTTGATCTGCTCATCCCACCGTTGGCAAGGTTATAGGTCCCAACCAGTTTGCTGAAAAAGAACTGTTTATCGTGCTTTGCTATTGGAGTGCCAAATAAACAAGTGTTGGACCTTTCTCCGGTGTGTGAACTCCAGTTACTGGAAGCAAAGGGGAGGCTGGTGAGCTTGCAATTACAGACTCAGTGCATTCACAGAACACACCGGCCCGAGGAAACATCAGGAAGTGGCCTTCACCTCCCTACTACAATGGGGAGGACATGGGCCGTGGCGCATCTCACTCTCACAACCCAGGAACCCCTAGACATGAGTTGGTGTGTAACCGATAAAGATGGAGAGAGGGTGAGGCCGCTACAGATACATATGTGTGCAGTGCCAGCTGGGATTTCATATGTACGGATACATACACACTAAGCCTGTTTGACCCTCTACACGCATGTGCATTGGGTCCACCCCATCTGGTAAGCCTCCCCTCCACATGGTGGTGGTCACGTCACAAGTCACTTACTATTTTTGGAAAATTCACCATTTTGAACTGAAAGTTTCAACCACATTCACGTTTTGGTTATCAAAGACTTTTTTATACATTCATTTGGAGTTCTATATGTATTTGACATATCATCAGATCCATTGTGATCCAGTCACTTTGAGCACTTGGGTGTTATATATTGTTATTACGCATAGCGCTACATTTTTGTATATTATTTGTTGTTACTTTTTCCACAGGTATTGTAGCTGCTTATATGTGTTAGCAGCGCGAATATTGTTTGTATTTTTGTCTTCAGCAAACTGTTTGCAGGCTTTCTTGTGCATCATCTTTAGAAGAGGCTTCCTTCTGGGACGACAGCCATGCAGACCAATTTGATGCAGTGTGTATCGTATGGTCTGAGCACTGACAGGCTGACCCCCCCCCCCACACCCCTTCATCCTCTGCAGCAATTCTGGCAGCACTCATACCTCTATTTCCCAAAGACAACCTCTGGATATGATGCTGAGCACGTGACCTCAACTTTTTTGGTGGACCATGGCGAGGCCTGTTCTGAGTGGATCCTGTCCTGTTATACTGCTGTATGGTCTTGGCCACCGTGCTGCAGCTCAGTTTCAGGGACTTGGCAATCTTCTTATAGCCTAGGCCAGTGATGGAGAACCTTGGCACCCCAGATGTTTTGGAACTACATTTCCCATAGTGCTCAACTACACGGCAGAGTGCATAAGCATCATGGGAAATGTAGTTCCAAAACATCTGGGGTGCCAGGGTTCGCCATCACTGGCCTAGGCCATCTTTATGTAGAGCAACAATTCTTTTTTTCAGATCCTCAGAGATATCTTTGCCATGAGGTGTCATGTTGAACTTCCAGTGACCAGTATGAGAGAGTGAGAGCGATAACACCAAATTTAACACACCTGCTCCCCATTTAGACCTGAGACCTTGTAACACTAACGAGTCACATGACACCAGGGAGGGAAAATGGCTAATTGGGCCTAATTTGGACATTTTCACTTAGGGGTGTACTCTTGTTTGTGGGATACTGTAAATTATAATAAAAACAACTATGGAACCACAATTGTATAAAAAAAGGCGAAGTTCTGGCAAAAATTACCACCTAAATACTATAACGGCAACACAAAAAAAAAGTTTTTCCTCCTTTGGGCAGCACTTCCTCTCTGTGTGTTCCACGCAGTCGGATTTCTGCTCTCAGGATCTGCAGACGCATATGAAATAGGTTTAGCCCGGGCTTAGTGCCGATCAAGGCCCTGGGCACCGGTAGTTCCTCTACCATATCCTTGGATTAGATTTTGATCAATTATTAATTTTCAGCGTATTTTCCCACCCTGATAATTTCCTGTTTTATGCCGCTGTGTAATAACGCGGACCCCCCCCCCCAGCCATATGTTTTAGCCATCCCGCCAGCCGTGATTACATTATCCCGCTGCAGTTCTGCCGGATGTGTCTATAGGGAAGAGTCGATGAGTTATTGGATGCAAAACTATTATTTTTATTTATTTTTTATATATATAGGAATAATTAAATGTGTATTAAAATTATATCCTTCCAATTCAGCTCTTGTAGACTCCCAGTCCCCCCTCCAAGGATTTCACCATGAAGGGGCTGTTCATTGAATTCCCTTTGTAGAGGTTTCATAGTCATTATGTTGGCCACACACATCTTATCCTGGTTAGACATGTGCACTGGCGAAAAATTTGTTTGTTTTAGTTTCATTCGGTTTTTTATTTCTTTCGTTTTTTTGGGTCATTCGTTATGATCGCAATTCGTAAACTTGTAAATTCTAAAATTCTAAAATCCGAAAAAAAAGAGTATCCGAAAAGAAAGAGTCTCCGAAATTTCTGGTGATAGTTATATAGCCAGGTGATTGGCTAAAAATGGAGAGTGAGAGAAACACTGGCTGCAGCTGCTTTCTTTAGATGCTACCCTGCGGTTCTGAACTAGGTAACAGCTATATCAGCCAGAGGAGGGAGCTGCTGAGCAGGAAGAGTTCAATAGATTGAGTCAGGCAGCACTGCACTGTGGGAACTGTAGTCCAGATGAGGGAGACTCTACTGCAAGGATCTCCAAACTACGGCCCTCCAGTTGTTGTGGAACTACACGTCCCATGAGTAGGATGACCACATTTCCAAACTGCCATTCAGGGACACCCCCCCCCCTTCCCAAAAATCAGCTTGTGCTGTAACGAATTACAGAACAGTGATTGGACACAAGAGGTGGGATTTATGATTTCTTCAATCACAAGCAGGGGGCGGGATTGTGCTCCTCCAGGCATTCCCGGCCAGGACAAGTACTGTCAGTGAGTAAAGCATGGATTTGGCAGCCTTTTTTGGGGGCACCAGATTGGTCCGGGGGGTGGCTGTGTCAGATTCATTCCGGGACACTGTATTGTCCTGGAATGAAGGTGCCCGGGACAGACCTGCAAAATGCGGGACTGTCCCAGGCAATCCGGGACACGTGGTCACCCTACCCATGAGGCATTGTAAAACTCTAATGCTGCATTCACACGATCGGTTTTTCCGATGAAAAAAGACAGATGGACTTTTTTCATCGGACAAACCGATCGTGTGTGGGCCCCATCGGTCTTTTTTCCATCGGTATATAAAAATAGAACATGTTTTAAATTTTACCGATGGAAATCGACGCATGCTCAGAAGCATTGAACTTCATTTTTCTCGGCTCTTTGGAGTGTTTTACATCACGGCGTTTGGGGCAGTTGGATTTTTGACTGATGGTGTGTAGGCAAGACTGATGGAAGTCAGCTTCATCGGATTTCCGATGGAAAAATCCATCGGATTTTATACCATCGGAAATCCGATCGTGTGTACAGGGCATAACACTCACAGACATGATTAGGCATGATGGGAATTGTAGTTCCTGAACAACTGGAGGGCCATAGTTTGTAGATCCCTGCTTGACTGTAATCGAGAGCTTTTAAACTGAATTTCCCAAAGAGAGATTGTCAAGAGAAACAGAAAGAGCCGCCTTTTCTCTATACAGGACAAAGCTTCCACTTGCCATGAGGGAGACCAGAGAGTGCACATTGCAGTCCAGTGTGTACCACCACCGCTTTATAATGGTGGCGTGGGCGAGATCCGGAGTGCTATGTTCGGGGGTGCCGACAGCCAGAGTCCCCTGGGTGCAGAGCAGAGTAATCGCAAAGTGTGTGACCGGATGGTGAACTGCCATATTGCTGAGACTGGTGAGCTGCTGCTGTGGGGATTTACCATCTGGCCCCAACGCTAGCTGGCTGAAGAGTTAAGACTAAAGCATGTCCCTTTACAGCTGCTACACAGAGACCTTTACTTATTGCTTATGCTAAGAGGTACCTCTCAGGGGACATTGCACCGTATCCTACCCATTCTCTTAGAGTGCACTCTAGACTAGTTATAGTATGATTATTCATATTGCAGTTAATGCTTATATACACTGTTTATTGCTGACTGTAAAAATACTGTATACCTTCTGTATGTTCATTTATGCTCAAACCACCATTTATTCTAACCTGTCCCAATAATACATTGAGGTCATTTACCACTAAACAGTCTTGTGTCTTTTTTCTGATAATAATTCACAGCCGCGATAAATGTATCTATACTAGAGTTGAGCGGGTAGCTGAATATTCGGGTCCGGCGGGTTCGGCCGAACTTCGGAAAAAAGTTCGGATTCGGGACCGAACTTTAACCCGAACCCGGACCCGGACCCCATTGAAGTCAATGGGGACCCGGACTTCTGACGACTAAAAAGGCTCTAAAAAAGTAATGGAAAGGGCTAGAGGACTGCAAATGGCAGCAAAATGTTGTTAAGAACATGGCAAGTGCTCTGCAAACAAATGTGGATAGGAAATAACTTAAAAGAACATAAAAAAAATTAAAAAATAAAAAAATATGCTGGAGGCCCCCTTTTCAGCAGAAGAGGTACAGGAAGTCATTAAGAACCTCAGAAACTCAACGGCACAATGCCACACATATGGTGGGAATGCCCCAGAATACGCCCTTTCTGGAATAAATTATTTAATTTAATGGATAAGCTAGTGGGAAAATAAAATACTTTGAAATAAAAATGTAGCGGGGTGCTAAATTTAAGGAAAGTGTTTGAGTGGTAAATAGGCTCAAATACCCTAATTCTGTAGGATTCATGGACCATTTTGTCCTCGGGGGACAGTATTGGTGTGCAGTTCCCTGCGGCCTACAGGTGGCGCCTTTTGTGTCCCCTCTTGGCAGTAGTACAGCGGGGCGGGGAACCTGCTGTGCATGCCGGGAGAGCATATAAAAGGGGCAGACCTTTGGCCTGGGGGCTGATGTCCAGTGGGGTCCGCGCCCAGGTGCCTTCGGCCTGGGTGCATGTGTTCCTGTTCCATCTCGGGCACCTTTAGCCCGGGGTGAGGTACTATCCTGGAGTTCTTGCTGCCCTGGGTATGGAGGCCTAGGGGCGGGAGTAAAGCCTGGAGTCCAGAGCCGCCTCGTGTAGGGGACCCTGTTCCAGGGAAGGGAGGATCATTCTGATGGACCGATGCGGGAGTCACGGTGAAGGAATGGTCTGTTGACTCCCTGGAGAGATGTCTTCCCCTTGATATGGGCTAGGTTCGTAGAAGGAGAAGCTCAAGGTCACCTTGACTGTATCAGAGGCCTTATTCAACCGGCCCGTGGCAGGGGCCTTATACACCCTGGTCTGTGGCTGAGACCAAAGTTCTCCAGGCCCGTGGCAGGGGCCTTGTACACCCGGTCTGTGGCAGAGACCAACCTCAATGTCTGTGGCAGAGACCGTGCGCCAAAAACTGTTTGAGAAACCTAAGCAGTGAAGTGAATGTGCTACGTTTGTGCCTGGACCTCCTCCACACCTTAAGCTGTCCTGTTTCTTTGCTCTAACCTTTTCTATCTGAGTACAGTTTATTTTGCCATGAGAGAATAAGAGTTGGAGTTTCAGCTGGTGTGGACATTGACTTTACTGGCAATTAAAGGACTTGCCTCTACCTACAGTAGAGGTGAGAATCATCCTCTGGAGGAGTTTTGACTCCGGCTGTGGACACGGCCCGTCAAGTACACCGCTCAACCTCTTTATATAGGATGATACGGGCTGGTAGTGCGGTGTGCCTTTCTCCCTCCTGCGAAGAGCCAACAACATAAAGGCAGGTAAGGGGGAAAGGATCTGTGCGCTACAAAAAAATAAAATAAAAATTTTAATCTTGGCCTAGCAGGACGAGGTCCATATGGAGTAGGAGGTTGAGGTGGCGGTGGATGTGGCTGTGTAGGTGGAAGCGGCGGTGGAGGAGGACGAGGTAGCCAACACTGGTTCAAAAATACAACAATGGCTGGGTAAGGCCGGTGATGTGTCGAATTCTGTCCCCTGTCGAATAGTGTCCGCCCTGTACTGCGCTTGCTGAGTATGTAGGACAAGGGGATTTCAAAAATCTCCCAAGACTAACGGCGCCTGCGTGTTGAGTTCAGGTGAAGGCCACACCATCCGTGGTTCAAGCCGAGCCAAGCAAGGCCGCGATCGAAGCGAGCCCATGAGGGGCCCTGTTACTATGTGCTACCGTATGTCCTCTTGGATGGTGGGGCTTGAACCTGCACTCACAGCGCAGGCGCCGTTCATCTTCGGAGATTTTGTGAATCTCCTTGTCCTCTGTACTGCGCAAGCGCTGCGCCTGCGCAGTACGGGCCGGGCACAATCCGATGGCCGGACAGTTTTTGTCACAACACCGGTATACATGTCTATTCTGCACAAGGTACGGACAAGTCCTGTGGGATCCATGCCTGGTTCATTTTAATGAACGTGAGCTTGTCCACATTGGCTCTGGACAGGCGGCTGCGCTTGTCTGTGATAACGCCCCCTGCCGTGCTAAATACACGTTCAGATAATACACTGGCTGCAGGGCAGGCCAGCACCTCCAAGGCATAAACGGCAAGCTCAGGCCATGTGCCCAATTTGGAGACCCAGAAGTTAAAGGGGGCAGACCCGTCATCCAGTACGTGTAGGCCTGTGGACACATACTGCTCAACCATGTTGGTGAAATGCTGCCTCCTGCTAAGACGTTCCATCTCAGCTGGTGGTGCTGGTTGTTGTGGCGTGCTGACAAAGCTTTTCCACATTTCGGCCATGCTAACCCTGCCTTCTGAGGTGCTGCCGGTGCCCCGGCTGCGTTGGCGACCTCTTCCTCCTCCTCTGCCTTCGCCTTGTGCTTCCACCGTACGCCCGCTGTCAGGTGGGAATGCCACCAGCAGCGCGTCTACCAGCGTGCGCTTGTACTCGCGCATCTTACGATCCCGCTCCAGTGAGGGAATTAAGGACGGTACGTTGTCCTTGTAACGGGGATCCAGCAGGGTGGCCACCCAGTAATCAGCACCAGTTAAAATGTGGGCAACTCGGCTGTCGTTGCGGAAACACTGCAGCATGTAATCGCTCATGTGTGCCAGGCTGCCCAGAGGCAAAGAAAAGCTGTCCTCTGTGGGAGGTGTATCGTCTGTGTCCTCTGTATCCCCCCAGCCACGCACCAGTAATGGCCACGAGCTGGTCTGAGTGCCACCCTGCTGTGAACATGGCTCCTCCTCCTCCTCCTCCTCCTCCTCCTCCATCTCCTCCTCCACCTCGTCATCCTCCAGAACTGTGCCCTTTCTGCCGGACAATTGTGTACCTGGCGTTTGTTGGTGCAGGAACCCACCCTCGTAGCCACTTGTGAAAGACTGCCCTGAAAGCCTTTGAAATGATCCCGCTTCCTCCTCCTCCTCCTCATCCTCCTGTGCCACATCCTCTTCCATCATCGCACGAAGCGTTTTTTCAAGGAGGCATAGAACTGGGATAGTAACGCTGAGAACGGCGTCATTGGCACTGGCCATGTTGGTGGAGTACTCGAAACAGCGCAACAAGGCACACAGGTCTCGCATGGAGGCCCAGTTATTGGTGGTGAAGTGGTGCTGTTCCGCAGAGCGACTCACGCGTGATTGCTGCAGCTGAAACTCCACTATTGCCTGCTGCTGCTCGCACAGTCTGGCCAGCATGTGCAAGGTGGAGTTCCACCTTGTGGGCACGTCACATATGAGGCGGTGAGCTGGAAGGCCGAAGTTACGCTGCAGCGCTGACAGGCGAGCAGCAGCAGGGTGAGAACGCCGAAAGTGCGCACACACAGCCCGCACTTTCTGCAGCAGCTCTGGCATATTGGGGTAATTTTTAAGGAACCTCTGGACCACCAAGTTCAGCACATGCGCCAGGCAAGGGATGTGCGTCAAACCGGCTAGGCCCAGAGCTGCTACGAGATTTCGCCCATTATCGCACACCACCAGGCCGGGCTTGAGGCTCACTGACAGCAACCACTCATCGGTCTGTTGTTCCATGTCCCTCCACAACTCCTGCGCGGTGTGGGGATTTTCCCCCAAACAGGAAAGTTTTAAAACTGCCTGCTGTCGTTTACCCCTGGCTGTGCTGAAGTTGGTGGTGAAGGTGTTACGCTGAATGGATGAGGAGGCGGTAGAGGATGAGGAAGCGGAGAAGGAGGAGTTAGCAACAGGAGGCAAACTGAAGCGCCCTGCAATCCTCGGTGGTGGAAGGACATGCGCCAAACTGCTATCTGCCTCAGGCCCAGCCGCCACTGCATTTACCCAGTGTGCTGTTAGGGAGATATAACGTCCCTGACCGTGCTTACTGGTCCACGCATCTGTAGTTAGGTGGACCTTGCCACAGATGGCGTTGCGCAGTGCACACCTGATTTTGTCCCCCACCTGGTTGTGCAGGGAAGGGATGGCTCGCCTGGAAAAGTAGTGGCGGCTGGGCACGACGTACTGCGGGACAGCCAATGCCATCAGGCTTTTAAAACTCTGCGTCTCCACCAGACGGAATGACAGCATTTCAAAGGCCAGGAATTTTGAAATGCTGGCATTCAGGGCCAGGGATCGCGAGTGGCTAGGGGGGTACTTCCTCTTCCGCTCCAATGTTTGGGAGATAGAGAGCTGAACGCTTCCATGGGACATTGTGGAGATGGTCGGTGACCCAGGTGGTAGTGTTGCTGGCAGATCCTCTGTTTGCGGGGTGACAGGTGCCACTGTCACTACAGAGGTGGATGAAGAGGCCGAGACTGCAGCAGAAGAGGAAGCAGGAGGAGCCAGAGACCTTTCTTGGTTTCTGAGGTGTCTACTCCACTGCAGCTCGTGCTTTGCACTTAGATGCCTGGTCATGCAGGTTGTGCTCAGGTTGAGAACGTTTATGCCTCGCTTCAGGCTCTGATTGCACAGCGTGCAAACCACTCGTGTCTTGTCATCAACACACTGTGTGAAGAACTGCCACGCTAGGGAAGTCCTTGGACCTGGCTTTGGTGTGCTCGGTCCCTTGCTGCGTTGGGCAGTAGCAGATGTACTGTCTAGGGGACGAATGCTCCGTTTTTGCACCCTGCTCCCTCTTCTGCTGTGCTGGTGGCTCTGTGCGACCACCGCCTCTTCCTCCGAACTACACTGGTCACCTGCATAACGTTGATTCCATGTGGGGTCGAGGACCTCATCGTCCTCCACATCATCTTCCACCCAGTCTTCACCCCTGCCCTCCATGTCTGTCTGCACAATTGCGAAAGCAGCAGCAGTTGGCACCTGTGTTTCGTCATCATCCGAGACGTGCTGCGATGGTCCTCCCATGTACCCATCATGAAACATAAGTGGTTGGGCATCGGTGCACTCAATCTCTTCCACTTCTGGGGCAGGGCTAGGTGGATGGCCCTGGGAAACCCTGCTAACAGAGTCATCGAAAAGCAGAAGAGACTGCTGCATGATTTGGGGCTCAGACTGCTTGGCTGATTTGCAAGGGGGTGAGGTGAAAGACTGATGGACATGGGCTTCAGGTGCCAACTCTGATCTTTCAGCAGAAGAGTGGGTGGGAGACAATGTGAAGGAACCCGAGGCACTGTCAGCAACCCAATCTACTATCGCCTGTACTTGTCCTGGCCTAAACATTGGTACAGCCTCATTAGGCGTGACAAAATACCGCCGCAGGCTCGGTCGCCTACTCGCACCTGAGGAAGGTGTTTCACTTGTGCGTGTAGCTGGCACAGATCCACCACGTCCTCTCCCTGCAACAGGAGCTCCACCAGCAGCACCACGACTGGGGCCACCACGTCCCTTTGACCTTCCCCTCATATTTTCCAAATTTAGGATCTTGCCCTAAATGGCGTTTTTTGGAAGACCACAACACACCCACAGTACGTAATGGCTGAAACGCACAGCTACAGAACTGCAGAAAATGCTATTCAAAAAAAAAAGGTTGTTTTTTTTAGTATAGCACAGTACAAGGAAAATATATATAAATTGTTTTTGTACACACACCTCCAGATGTGTATTTCACACTGCAAAATATTTTCTGTGGCCCTAAATGGCGTTTTTTGCCAGACCACAACACACCCACAGCACGTAACCGCTGAATCGCACAGCTACAGAAAATGCTATTCAAAAAAAAAGGTTGTTTTTTTTAGTATAGCACAGTACAAGGAAAATATATAGAAATTGTTTATTTTACACACACCTCCAGATGTGTATTTCACACTGCAATTTATTTTCTGTGGCCCTAAATGGCGTTTTTTGGAAGAGCACAACACAACCACAGTATTTAACCACTGAATCGCACAGCTATAGAAGTGCAGAGAATGCTATTCAAAAAAAATGTTGTTTTTTTTTAGTATAGCACTGTACAATATATAGAAATTGTTTATTTTACACACCTCCACATGTGTATTTCACACTGCAAAATATTTTCTGTGGCCCTAAATGGCGTTTTTTGAAAGAGCACAACACAACCACAGTATTTAACCACTGAATCGCACAGCTATAGAAGTGCAGAGAATGCTATTCAAAAAAAATGTTGTTTTTTTTAGTATAGCACTGTACAATATATAGAAATTGTTTATTTTACACACCTCCACATGTGTATTTCACACTGCAAAATATTTTCTGTGGCCCTAAATGGCGTTTTTTGAAAGAGCACAACACAACCACAGTATTTAACCACTGAATCGCACAGCTATAGAAGTGCAGAGAATGCTATTCAAAAAAAATGTTGTTTTTTTTTAGTATAGCACTGTACAATATATAGAAATTGTTTATTTTACACACCTCCACATGTGTATTTCACACTGCAAAATATTTTCTGTGGCCCTAAATTGCGTTTTTTGAAAGAGCACAACACAACCACAGTATATAACCGCTGAATCGCACAGCTGCAGAGAATGCTATTCAAAAAAAAGTTTTTTGGTTTTTTTTAGTATAGCATAGTACAAGAAAAATATATAGAAATTGGTTATTTCACACAACTAGAGATATACACTGCAAAATATTTTTTTTGCCCAAAAATAGGTCTTTTTTGCGCACAACAAAGTGCCTTTTTTTTTTTGCAACAGCACAATAAAGTGCCTTTTTTTTTTTTTTGGGACCAAAATAGGTCTTTTAGCAAGAGCACAATAAAGTGCCTTTTTTTTTTTGCAACAGCACAATAAAGTGCCTTTTTTTGGGACCAAAATAGGTCTTTTAGCAAAAGCACAATAAAGTGCCTTTTTTTTTTTTAGGACCAAAATAGGTCTTTTAGCAAGAGCACAATACAGCCACAGTATGGAATAGGTGTATCACTCAACGTAATGCAGTGCTGGTGCACTGAGCTTGCAACACAAACAGATAAACCTATGCAGATCGCTGAGCTATTATATCTCTCTATCTAAATCTCTCTCCCTGAAAGCACAAACAGGATCCTGCCCCTACACTACACTACACTACACTGTCTCTCTATCTTTTCTATCAGTAGATTGCAGAATCAGGACTAACTCCTATCATATAATTCTCTCCCTCACAGCAACAGCAGCCAGGATCCTTTCCCTACACTGTCTAAAAGCAGAGTGACGATCTGTGCTGTGTGCCTCTTTCTTATATAGAAGCTGGTCACATGCTGGGTCACATGTTGCACTGACCAATTACAGCCATGCCATTAGTAGGCATGGCTTCTAAGGGCACACCAGCTAATCAAATGGTGATTGGCTGGCCCCTGAAGCATTTCTAACTGCGCCATTAAATTCCCGAATCCGAACCCGAACCCGGACTTTCGCACAAAGTCCGGGTTCGGGTTCGGGTTCGGGAAGAAGCTAAAGTTCGGTACGGACCCGAACTTTACAATTCGGGTCCGCTCAACACTAATCTATACTTGTGTTCCTAGCAGTGCTTGCAGTAACTTTCTTTCAGCCAGGTACGTCAGAGGGGCGGAGGGTGTTCCTGGAATCAAGGTGCAGAATAGAGAACCCAAATTACCAAGCGGCTCCTGCAGGGGGGCAGCACTACAGTTATACATCTGGTGATAGTTCTGAATATAATTCTGAAGATAGTTCTGTATCAGTTGATAGCTCAGGTGATAGTTATGTACAGGGACATTGCTACGTCTACAAAAGATCTGGGGCTAGAGCCAATAGCAGTGAAGTAAAGAAAGTCATATGCTTGGGTGGGCATACACATGTACAGTATATAATATACATGTGTGTATATATATAAAATATCCTTACATATCTGAGTGTGGACCCCCCCTTACATCAGGGTCTCCAGAGCCCCTCTCATTACATAAGGGTCCCCAGAGATCCCTCCCTGTACATCAGGGTCCCCAGAGAGCCTCTTTACTAACATCAGAGTCCCCAATACCCCTCTCATTACATCAGGGTCCCCAGAGAGCCCCCCTTACATCAGGGTCCCCAGAGAGCCCCTTCCTTACATCAGGGTCCCCAGAGAGCCCCTCTCATTACATCAGGGTCCCCAAAGAGCCCCCCCCTTACATCAGGGTCCCCAGAGAGCCCCTTCCTTACATCAGGGTCCCCAGAGAGCCCCACCTTACATCAGGGTCCTCAGAGAGCCTCCCCTTACTTCAGGGTCCCCAGATAACCACCCCACCCCATACATCAGGGTTTACAGAGCTGCTCCTCCTCTAGCATTTAAAATATAAGCCTCCTAAAGTTTTTTACCTTCTTTAAATTCACAATGTGTGAAGGGGATGCGGGGCACTGGCAGCAGCCAGGTCTAAATGAGAAGGTTCCACACTGGGAGGGAGTGGAGTTAGACAAACTGTGGTTGGTTGGGTGATAGCAACCAACCACTGAGGAGACAGTGAGCCCAGGACAGGACTGCAAGCCAGGAAAGTTCCGTTCTCTGCTGAATGCCGGGGGGCGGAGTCATGTCATTGGTTGCTAAATGCTGGGCGGTCCTAGCAACCACCCACCGCTGGAATGTTAGTCAGTGGCGAGCAGGAACCGGGACTGCCGCAGTGGGAGTACGGCACTGCTGCACCCGGTAACAGACTTGGGGCTATAGCCCCAGATGCCACACCCTAGCGACGCCACTGGTTATGTATCAAGTAATAGCTCAGGTAAGATTAGTTATCATTTGATAATTCGGGTGATAGTTATGTACCAGTTTCATTGTTCAGTTAATAGTTATGTATTAGGTGATCGCTCAGGTGATAGTTATGTATCAGGTGATCGCTCAGGTGATAGTTATGTATCCAGTGATTGCTCAGGTGATAGTTATGAATGAGGTAATAGTTCAGGTGATAGTTATGTATCCGGTGATCGCTCAGGTGATAGTTATGAATGAGGTAATATTTCAGGTGATAGTTATGTATCCGGTGATCGCTCAGGTGATAGTTATGAATGAGGTAATAGTTCAGGTGATAGTTATGTATCCGGTGATCGTTCAGGTGATAGTTATGAATGAGGTAATAGTTCAGGTGATAGTTATGTATCCGGTGATCGCTCAGGTGATAGTTATGTATCCGGTGATCGCTCAGGTGATAGTTATGTATCCGGTGATCGCTCAGGTGATAGTTATGAATGAGGTAATAGTTCAGGTGATAGTTATGTATCCGGTGATCGTTCAGGTGATAGTTATGAATGAGGTAATAGTTCAGGTGATAGTTATGTATCCGGTGATCGCTCAGGTGATAGTTATGTATCCGGTGATCGCTCAGGTGATAGTTATGTATCCGGTGATCGCTCAGGTGATAGTTATGTATCCAGTGATTGCTCAGGTAATAGTTATGTATCCGGTGATCACTCAGGTGATAGTTATGTATCCGGTGATCGCTCAGGTGATAGTTATGTATCCGGTGATCGCTCAGGTAATAGTTATGTATCCGGTGATCGTTCAGGTGATAGTTATGTATCCGGTGATCGTTCAGGTGATAGTTATGTATCCGGTGATCGCTCAGGTGATAGTTATGAATGAGGTAATAGTTCAGGTGATAGTTATGTATCCGGTGATCGCTCAGGTGATAGTTATGTATCCGGTGATCGCTCAGGTGATAGTTATGTATCCAGTGATCGCTCAGGTGATAGTTATGTATCCGGTGATCGCTCAGGTGATAGTTATGTATCCGGTGATCGCTCAGGTGATAGTTATGAATGAGGTAATAGTTCAGGTGATAGTTATGTATCCGGTGATCGTTCAGGTGATAGTTATGTATCCGGTGATCGCTCAGGTGATAGTTATGTATCAGGTGATCACTCAGGTGATAGTTATGTATCCGGTGATCGCTCAGGTGATAGTTATGTATCCGGTGATCGCTCAGGTGATAGTTATGAATGAGGTAATAGTTCAGGTGATAGTTATGTATCCAGTGATCGCTCAGGTGATAGTTATGTATCAGGTGATCGCTCAGGTGATAGTTATGAATGAGGTAATAGTTCAGGTGATAGTTATGTATCCAGTGATCGCTCAGGTGATAGTTATGTATCCGGTGATCGCTCAGGTGATAGTTATGTATCCGGTGATCGCTCAGGTGATAGTTATGAATGAGGTAATAGTTCAGGTGATAGTTATGTATCCGGTGATCGTTCAGGTGATAGTTATGTATCCGGTGATCGCTCAGGTGATAGTTATGTATCCAGTGATCGCTCAGGTGATAGTTATGTATCAGGTGATCACTCAGGTGATAGTTATGTATCCGGTGATCGCTCAGGTGATAGTTATGT
The DNA here is from genome assembly GCA_029206835.1 of Rana muscosa. Classification (NCBI taxonomy): domain Eukaryota; kingdom Metazoa; phylum Chordata; class Amphibia; order Anura; family Ranidae; genus Rana; species Rana muscosa. Next base: position 1,271,628,534 of record CM055116.1, on the reverse strand, counting down.
ATCCGGTGATCGCTCAGGTGATAGTTATGAATGAGGTAATAGTTCAGGTGATAGTTATGTATCCGGTGATCGCTCAGGTGATAGTTATGTATCCGGTGATCGCTCAGGTGATAGTTATGAATGAGGTAATAGTTCAGGTGATAGTTATGTATCCGGTGATCGTTCAGGTGATAGTTATGTATCCGGTGATCGCTCAGGTGATAGTTATGTATCCAGTGATCGCTCAGGTGATAGTTATGTATCAGGTGATCACTCAGGTGATAGTTATGTATCCGGTGATCGCTCAGGTGATAGTTATGTATCCGGTGATCGCTCAGGTGATAGTTATGAATGAGGTAATAGTTCAGGTGATAGTTATGTATCCGGTGATCGCTCAGGTGATAGTTATGAATGAGGTAATAGTTCAGGTGGTAGTTATGTATCCGGTGATCGCTCAGGTGATAGTTATGTATCCGGTGATCGTTCAGGTGATAGTTATGTATCCGGTGATCGCTCAGGTGATAGTTATGTATCCGGTGATCGCTCAGGTGATAGTTATGTATCAGGTGATCACTCAGGTGATAGTTATGTATCCGGTGATCGCTCAGGTGATAGTTATGTATCCGGTGATCGCTCAGGTGATAGTTATGTATCAGGTGATCACTCAGGTGATAGTTATGTATCCGGTGATCGCTCAGGTGATAGTTATGTATCCGGTGATCGCTCAGGTGATAGTTATGAATGAGGTAATAGTTCAGGTGATAGTTATGTATCCGGTGATCGCTCAGGTGATAGTTATGAATGAGGTAATAGTTCAGGTGATAGTTATGTATCCGGTGATCGCTCAGGTGATAGTTATGTATCCGGTGATCGCTCAGGTGATAGTTATGAATGAGGTAATAGTTCAGGTGATAGTTATGTATCCGGTGATCGTTCAGGTGATAGTTATGTATCCGGTGATCGCTCAGGTGATAGTTATGAATGAGGTAATAGTTCAGGTGATAGTTATGTATCCGGTGATCGCTCAGGTGATAGTTATGAATGAGGTAATAGTTCAGGTGATAGTTATGTATCCGGTGATCGCTCAGGTGATAGTTATGAATGAGGTAATAGTTCAGGTGATAGTTATGTATCCGGTGATCGCTCAGGTGATAGTTATGTATCCGGTGATCGTTCAGGTGGTAGTTATGAATGAGGTAATAGTTCAGGTGATAGTTATGTATCCGGTGATCGTTCAGGTGATAGTTATGTATCCGGTGATCGCTCAGGTGATAGTTATGTATCCGGTGATCGCTCAGGTGATAGTTATGTATCAGGTGATCACTCAGGTGATAGTTATGTATCCGGTGATCGCTCAGGTGATAGTTATGTATCCGGTGATCGCTCAGGTGATAGTTATGTATCAGGTGATCACTCAGGTGATAGTTATGTATCCGGTGATCGCTCAGGTGATAGTTATGTATCCGGTGATCGCTCAGGTGATAGTTATGAATGAGGTAATAGTTCAGGTGATAGTTATGTATCCGGTGATCGCTCAGGTGATAGTTATGAATGAGGTAATAGTTCAGGTGATAGTTATGTATCCGGTGATCGCTCAGGTGATAGTTATGTATCCGGTGATCGCTCAGGTGATAGTTATGTATCCGGTGATCGTTCAGGTGATAGTTATGTATTAGGTGATCGCTCAGGTGATAGTTATGTATGAGGTAATAGTTCAGGTGATAGTTATGTTTCTGGTGATTGCTCAGGTGATAGTTATGTTTCTGGTGATTGCTCAGGTGATAGTTATGAATGAGGTAATAGTTCAGGTGATAGTTATGTTTCTGGTGATTGCTCAGGTGATAGTTATGTATCCAGTGATCGCTCAGGTGATAGTTATGAATGAGGTAATAGTTCAGGTGATAGTTATGTTTCTGGTGATTGCTCAGGTGATAGTTATGTATCCGGTGATCGCTCAGGTGATAGTTATGAATGAGGTAATAGTTCAGGTGATAGTTATGTTTCTGGTGATTGCTCAGGTGATAGTTATGTATCCAGTGATCGCTCAGGTGATAATTATGTATCCGGTGATCGCTCAGGTGATAGTTATGTATCCGGTGATCGCTCAGGTGATAGTTATGTATCAGGTGATCGCTCAGGTGATAGTTATGTATCAGGTGATCGCTCAGGTGATAGTTATGAATGAGGTAATAGTTCAGGTGATAGTTATGTATCCGGTGATAGTTATGAATGAGGTAATAGTTCAGGTGATAGTTATGAATGAGGTAATAGTTCAGGTGATAGTTATGAATGAGGTAATAGTTCAGGTGATATTTATGTATCCGGTGATCGCTCAGGTGATAGTTATGAATGAGGTAATAGTTCAGGTGATAGTTATGTATCCGGTGATCGCTCAGGTGATAGTTATGAATGAGGTAATAGTTCAGGTGATAGTTATGTATCCGGTGATCACTCAGGTGATAGTTATGAATGAGGTAATAGTTCAGGTGATAGTTATGTATCCGGTGATCGCTCAGGTGATAGTTATGAATGAGGTAATAGTTCAGGTGATAGTTATGTATCCGGTGATCGCTCAGGTGATAGTTATGTATCCGGTGATCGCTCAGGTGATAGTTATGTATCCGGTGATCGTTCAGGTGATAGTTATGTATCAGGTGATCGCTCAGGTGATAGTTATGAATGAGGTAATAGTTCAGGTGATAGTTATGTATCCGGTGATAGTTATGAATGAGGTAATAGTTCAGGTGATAGTTATGAATGAGGTAATAGTTCAGGTGATAGTTATGAATGAGGTAATAGTTCAGGTGATAGTTATGTATCCGGTGATCGCTCAGGTGATAGTTATGAATGAGGTAATAGTTCAGGTGATAGTTATGTATCCGGTGATAGTTATGAATGAGGTAATAGTTCAGGTGATAGTTATGAATGAGGTAATAGTTCAGGTGATAGTTATGAATGAGGTAATAGTTCAGGTGATAGTTATGAATGTGGTAATAGTTCAGGTGATAGTTATGTATCCGGTGATAGTTCAGGTGATAGTTATGTATCCGGTGATAGTTCAGGTGATAGTTATGTATCCGGTGATAGTTCAGGTGATAGTTATGTATCCGGTGATCGCTCAGGTGATAGTTATGTATCCGGTGATCGTTCTGGTGATAGTTATGTATCCGGTGATCGCTCAGGTAATAGTTATGAATGAGGTAATAGTTCAGGTGATAGTTATGTATCCAGTGATTGCTCAGGTGATAGTTATGAATGAGGTAATAGTTCAGGTGATAGTTATGTATCCGGTGATCGTTCTGGTGATAGTTATGTATCCGGTGATCGCTCAGGTAATAGTTATGAATGAGGTAATAGTTCAGGTGATAGTTATGTATCCAGTGATTGCTCAGGTGATAGTTATGAATGAGGTAATAGTTCAGGTGATAGTTATGTATCCGGTGATCGCTCAGGTGATAGTTATGTATCCGGTGATCGCTCAGGTGATAGTTATGAATGAGGTAATAGTTCAGGTGATAGTTATGTATCCGGTGATCGCTCAGGTGATAGTTATGAATGAGGTAATAGTTCAGGTGATAGTTATGTATCCGGTGATCGTTCAGGTGATAGTTATGAATGAGGTAATAGTTCAGGTGATAGTTATGTTTCTGGTGATTGCTCAGGTGATAGTTATGTTTTAGGTGATAGCTATGAATGAGGTAATAGTTTGGGTGATAATTACAAAATGTTACCTTTGCTGGACAAATCATGTTCACCTGATAGTAGGCACGACTAGGAGTTCTTCCTCCACTTCCTCTACACTGACCTGGAATTCTGATCCTCTGTGGAAACCCCAACTGAGCAAAAGACAAAAAATGTTTGGAGCTTGCATGCTCCGCCCCATCCCAATGTGACAGCAGCTGGGCCTGCCAATTGGCTGCTCAGGCACTGAGCACTGCCCTTGAGGAATGGGGTACAGTGTCTTTTGCCCCCCCCCCTATACCCAGAACAATGAGGACAGTCAGGTTTTAGTGGAGTCAGTTTTGGGGTGGATTTAACTCCTTCACCCTGAGACTTAATTTAACAATTATTGTAGCAAGTGGTCTCTGAAAAAGGGTTCAATAAAACTATAAGGTTCCCGATGGAGTATACTTTCTGTGGCCAAGACATTGCGCTAAAAGCTTTTAATCTGAGCCTAGAGCTTCTGCTAAAGAAAATAAAAAAAAATATTGTACTTAATTGCACATTTCTTTTTTCCTAAAATCACCAACCACCCCCCCCCCCCCCCGCAGGCCTGTAACGACTTATTTTTCCTTCTTGCGCCGTTGTAGCGTTGTCCTCTGGCTGTGGACGCAGGCCCCGTACATCCTGTTTTATTTGTGGTCTGTTTTAGGAGCGCTGTTTCTTATAAAGCCTGTTATAGTACAGAGAGCCGGCAATAAAAAGCGGTAAAGCTCCAGTTTAGGGAAGAGAAAGCCACACATTCCCCCGGGGGCGGCCTCCCTTTTCCCACTTCTGCGGGGTAAAAATCTTGCCGTTTCTAGCAGCTCGTCCCTTTTCCCAGAACCCTCTCCTGGCGCGGCATTCGAGTTCCAGGCCGTTGCGGCTGCAGCCAGGCCGTGAAGATCTGTTTTAAATTGGTTTGTTTGAAGCCGGCCCTGGCTGTGGTAGCTAATCCTCTATTTGTTTGGCTTGTGTGCGGACCTGTCAGAGTTTGTTAGTATCACTTTCTGATGGCGCGCTGGCTGCGTTCACACGTCCAGCTACGGGCACCGGTATGATCATTCCTCGCAGCAAAAACACTCCCATGACCATCAGGTTACCATATTGGCCAAGTTGTGAGACTGTCCCAATTTTTTTTTCTTTAACCACTTCCCTACTGGCCTATTGCAGAATGACATCTGCAAGGTGGCTCAGTTATCCTGACTGGGCATCATATGACATGCCGCCCGGGGATGCGCAGAGCGGTAATCGGTGGTGCGGTGTATTGCTCTGACACACTGCATCTCCGATCTTGGTAAAGAGCCTATGACGTAGGCTCTTTACCACGTGATCAGCTGTGACCAATCACAGCTGATCACAGGGGTAACCAGAAAGTTCCGGTAATCGGCTTTCCTCAGTTCGCGCTGACAAGGTGGCTCTCCTGACGGGGGGGGGGCTGCGCTGATAATCAGCGCATTGATTATTAGCGCAGCCCCCCATCAGAGATGCCCGGCACAGATGTAAATCAGTGCCCATCAGATGCCAATCAGTGCCTATCAGTATTTCCTGTCAGTGCCCATGACAGATGCCAATCAGTGCCCATCAGTAATGCCTGCCTCCTCACCAGTGCTGCCTATCAGTGCCATCTATTAGTGCCCATCAGTGCCACCTAATAGTGCCCATCAGTGCCGCCTATCAGTGCTGCATATTATTATCACTATTATTAATATTATTATTATTATTATTATACAGGATTTATATAGCGCCAACATATATTAGTGCCTCCTCATCAGTGCCCATCAGTGCCTCCTCATCAGTGCCCATCATGGCAGCCTCATCAGTGACCATTAGTGAAGGAGAAAACAAAATTTTATAACAGAAACAAAGAAAAAAAAAAGGTTTTTTTCAATAATTTTGGTCTTTTTAAGTTTGTTTAGCAAAAAAACCCAGCGGTGATTAAATACCACCAAAGGAAAGCTCTATTTGTGGGAAAAAAATTATAAAAACAAATTTAGGTACAGTGTAGCATGACCGCGCAATTGTCATTCAAAGTGTGAGAGCGCTGAATGCTGAAAATTGGTCTGGGCAGGAAGGGGGTGAAAGTGCCCGGTATTGAAGTGGTCAATGTACCATGACTATGATTGATAGACATGGAAAAAATCAGCACATATTAACCCCTTACTGCCGTCCCTGAAAAATTCAGCAAGTACAACAGGCCCAGCGGGGAGCACACCTGACCGGAACCACTTACAACAGAAGCAGTGATGGACCAGCAATATACCGAATGGAAAAGGCTGACGGCGTCTGCCACGAGGAGCACATTGCAGCCTGGCCTATCCACTCCCAAATAAGAAGGCTTCCTAGAAGGTAGACGTAGACCCTGCACTGTCCCTACTCCTCTGGAACCCTTACCTATCTCTAAATACTGCCCTATAAGACTGGGGTTCCTTTCTATACACTTGCCACGCACATAAAGTACGCCAAGCCTGGGAGCCAGAGTATTAAATAGACTCTGCCTGACCCAAAATGGCCGCCAGAGTCACATAGGGCACCAGCAAATAATCGTATAGCTGCCTCCCTCTGACCAAGGAAATCCTAGAGGATTCTTAACTTTCTCCCTATCTGCATTGCCGCTGTGGTCAAACGCCACCTTCAGTGAAGAGGGCCGGACTTTCCACTAGGTTTATTTTATTCATTTTTTTTAACCCTTTCGGGGCTGTAGCCACTGGAATTGTGTGTAAAACTTGTGTGTAAAACTGACAGGCAGATTCCTGCCTGTCAGGTGGAAGCATTTAGGCGGCTGTGCTGCTGCCCGATTGCTTCCACACAGCCCCGGTACCGGCATCCCCCACCCCACCTTGCGCGTGCTTACAGATGGGCAAGCGGAGCCCGGGGCTGACATGGCGGGTGCCAGCGGGTGGAGGGGAGAAAGAACAGTGGACACACATCCGCTCTCCTTCCTTTCTCGTTGGTGAACCAGAAAGAGACACGTATGACGTCACTTCCGAGTCACCCTGTCATTCTCTCCTGCCAGCATAACCGGGAGGGTATGTATTGCCATGTGATCTGCATTGCAATACATTCAGTGGAGCCCACTGGATTTCGGGTCTTTTGAACTCTGCATGTCTCGTTAAAGAGAACCTGTCACCTAACAGTTATCACATAGGGGACTTTTTGTCTCCTATGTGATGAAAAAAAAGTGAAGATAAAGTTTCACCCAAGCACATAACCCAAGGTGACCAGATTTTTAAAATGAAATTCTGGGACATTTTTTTTTTTTTAATTGGCAAATGGAAAAACGATGTTATAAGCATAAGCTATGTATGTATGTGGTATGTGTTTATGGAATGATTGTATGATATAGACGTTATTTCTGAAAATCATTTCATACCAGCCCCATAGCCTTATTATACCAGCCCAACCGCATAACGTCATTATTTTCTTGTTCATAAAAGGGAAAACCATGCATTTTAAAGCACATTTGAAGAGTGCCCAGCAGCCCAGCCTGTTCATTGCCCAGCAGCCCAGCCTGTTCATTGCCCAGCAGCCCAGCCTGTTCATTGCCCAGCAGCCCAACCTGTTCAGTGCCCAGCCTTACCTGTGATCACTGCATAGCGAGCGAGGAGAAGAGACGGATTATACAGAGCGGGGATCTCCTGTTTACCCCACACGGCCGCTGTCCTCAGACAAAGTCCCGCCTCATATGATAGACGCCACCAGTGTGCTGCCTATCATAGGAGCCGGCCCAGGAGGCGGGACACTTTTTCCAACAGTCGGAGATCCCCGCTCTGTATAATCCGGTGGCGCTCGTCCCCTCCCTGTCCGAGACGGCCCAGTAGGACCCATGATAGGGCTGGCCCTGGGCGCCCCCCCTCTGCACCAGCTCGTGGTGCACTCGCCCAGGATCATCCCTGAATCCGGGGACAAAACTGGGGACAGACGGGCTCCTAGGACAGTCCGGGGACTGTCCCCGTCCTCAATCCGGTCCGGGGACTGTCCCAGTCCTCAATCCGTGGACTGTCCCCGGAAACCGGGGATGTCTGGTCACCCTAACATAACCCCCCCCCAAAAAAAAAACTTTGAGCCCCCCACCCCCCATATATATGCACATACTAATGTAAACACATGCGTGGGGACGCTTACATGTGAAAACATTGATTGCAGGCACTGATGTTGGACGAGAAAGCCTGGGTCACAGTCTCCGCTCTAATTAATCCCAAAGGTGTTCTATCGGGTTGAGGTCAGGACTCTGTGCAGGCCAGTCAAGTTCCTCCCCCCCAAACTCACTCATCCATGTCTTTATGGACCGTGCTTTGTGCACTGGTCCAAATCATTTGGAAGAATGGTCAAACATTCCCTTAAGACACACTCCTAAACCTTGTGGACAGCCTTCTAAGAAGAGATGAAGCTGTTATAGCTGCAAAGGGCGGGCCAACTCAATATTCAACCCTACGGACTTAAGCCTCGTACACACGGCCGAGAATCCCGTCAGGAAAAAAACGTTGGTTTTCCTGACGAGATTCCTGGCAAGCTTTTCTTGCCAAGCCGTGCATACAGACAGCCATTCAAAAGAACCGCCGTTCTTTTGAATGGCAAGAACGCGGTGACGTCATCGACTACGACGAGCATGCGCTCGTCACATTCGATGCTGTCGCCGCCATCTTGCTTCACCCTACACTACCATTGTAAGCTACCGCGCATTCGTCGAAGTCTCATCGAGCATGCGCGGGCTTACCGGAGGACAGGTAAGCTTGTAGCCTCATACACACACACACACGGTTTTCTCGTCGGGAAACAGGCCGACGGGAATCCCGACGAGGAAACAGAGAGCAGGTTCTCTATTTTTCTCGTTGAGATTCCCGGCAGTTTTCTCGACAAGAAACCATACACACAAACGGTTTTCTCAGCAAAAAGCTCTGCCAGCAGTTTTCTTCATGGTTTCTTGCCGAGAAAACCGGTCGTGTGTACGAGGCCTATGGCTGGGATGCCATTAAATTTCATGTGTGTCCCAATACTTTTGACAATATAGTGTATCTTAGGCAAAGTTCTTGAGTTTTTTGACCCAGACAACCTTTACAATGATGGACAGACAAACGTCTAATTTGCACAGGAGATTTCCTGATGAGTGACGGAGTCCAAAGCATTGGCTACTTTCAAGTATAGCTTTGGAAGAAAATGAATGCTGATTTCTCCTTACTGATACTGAACAGTAACGATTAATTACTAGTTTCCAAACTTTCTGGATAATGCCCCCTCCACCACCACCCTTCTCCTTCCCTCTGGCTGTTCTAACTAGACCAGCCCGTTGGAGAGGGGCCTGGGACGAAGGTGTGAACCTGTTAATAAAACTCACAGACTTCCTCTCTTTTGATGGTGAGACTGTCCAGAGATGGAGGCCTGGCCATGTCCCACATCTGAGACTTGTTAGAGGTGGAGGTGACACGGGACTTCTTCCCGGCTTCTGAATGCAGATCTTCACCATCATCTGTTAATCTCTCCAGAGGACAAGGAGAACAATTTCTGCTTCACCCTTTTTGTCAAATGTCTTTATTCTAGAAGTTTAGACACATTGGAGGCCCCATTCTGCATTCCTGATAGCACAGCATCAGTAAACTCAAATCGATTCTACAAAACTGAATCAAAGCCATGACAATAAATGCAAAATGATGTGCGTTTACATCGTATTGTCCGCTTTACTGAGGGCCAGGGTGGCTTCATGTTAACGGTGATAGGAATTTGTCAGGAGGTAAAAAGCGGTGCCAAAAAATTGTCAGGGCCTCAGTGGGGGTACCCAAACTGTCATGGCTAAGGTGATGCTTAGCAATGGCAATACCAAATTTCCAAGGCGAGTGTGACACCATGTCAATAGGGATACCAAACTGTCAGGGCCAGAGTGACACCATCTCAATGGGGATACCAAATTGTCAGGGCCAGAGTGACTCCATGTCAATGGGGATACCAAACTGTCAGGGCCAGAGTGACACCATCTCAATGGGGATACCAAATTGTCAGGGCTAGAATAACACCATGTCAATGGGCATACCAAATTGTCAGGGCCAGATTGACGTCATCTTAATGGGAATACCAAATTGTCAGGGCCAGATTGACACCGTGTCAATGGGGATAACAAATTGTCAGGGCCAGATTGACACCATGTCAATGGGGATACCAAATTGTCAGGGCCAGAGTGACACCATGTCAATGGGGATACCAAATTGTCAGGGCCAGAGTGACACCATGTCAATGGGGATACCAAATTGTCAGGGCCAGATTGACACCATATCAATGGGGATACCAAATTGTCAGGGCCAGAGTGACACCATGTCAATGGGGATACCAAATTGTCAGGGCCAGAGTGACACCATGTCAATGGGGATACCAAATTGTCAGGGCCAGATTGACACCATATCAATGGGGATACCAAATTGTCAGGGCCAGAGTGACACCATGTCAATGGGGATACCAAATTGTCAGGGCCAGAGTGACACCATGTCAATGGGGATACCAAATTGTCAGGGCCAGATTGACACCATATCAATGGGGATACCAAATTGTCAGGGCCAGATTAACACCATGTCAATGGGGATACCAAATTGTCAGGGCCAGATTGACACCATATCAATGGGGATACCGAATTGTCAGGGCCAGAATGAGACCATGTCAATGAAGATATCAAATATACAGGGCTAGAGTGTCACAAAATGTCATTGGGGGCGGCACAGTGGTGTAGTGGGTAGCACTCTTGCCTATCAGTAAAAAGGGTCGCCTACCTGCCTGGAGTTTGCATGTTCTCTTTGTGCCTGCGTGGGTTTCCTCCAGGTACTCCGGTTTCCTCCCACACTCCAAAGACAGGTTAATTGGCTTCTGTCTAAATTGGCCCTAGTATATGAATGTGAGTTGGGGATCTTAGATTGTAAGCTCCTTGAGGGTAGGGACCGATGTGAATGTACAATGTATATGTAAAGTGCTGCATAAATTGACGGCGCTATATAAGTACCTAAAATAATAAATAATAATAATAATATATAGGGCCAGAGTTACACCCTGTCAATGGAGATACAAAATTGTCAGGGCCAACTTAATGTCATGTCAATGGGGATACTAAATTTACAGGGCCAGAGTGATGCCACATCAATGGGGATAACAAGTTGTCAGGGTCACAGTGACACTATGTCAACGGGGATACCAAATTACAGGGCCAGAGTGGCACCATGCCAGTGGCTATACCAAATATATAGGGACAGAGTGATGCCACGGCAATGGGAATAACAGATTTTCCGGGCTAGAGTGACGCCCTGTCAATAGAGATCCAAAATTGTCAGGGACAGAGTGACACCATGTCAGTGGGGATAACAGATTATCAGGGCCAGGGTGACACCCTGGCAATGGGCATATCAAATTGTCAAAGCCAGAGCACACTATGGTAACAGTGATGCCAAGTAACAAGGGCTGAGACTGCGCAATGCTACTAGGTCGCCATATTTCCGCAGTAATGAGAATATTGCTCACCTTGCACACCCCCCACAACACTAAATAATTATTTTTTGGATGTAATGGTCTTTTGGCACATATTGGCATATTGGCAGATGTGCCCCCTCCCCTTTTCTACAAGATAAATGAGGACTATTGTAATTAGTGGGTGTAGCTGTTACTTAGCTCTGCTAGCACAGAGTATAAGAGGGGGTGCGGCTGTTACTCAGCTCTGCTAGCACAGAGTATAAGAGGGGGTGTGGCTGTTACTTAGCTCTGCTAGCTCAGAATATTGGAGGGTTGTGGCTGTTACTCAGCTCTGCTTGCACAGAGCATTAGAGAAGTAGGGAAGGAAGCAACATTTTCACGGGGGGGGGAATAATTTATGGCACTTCCCAGCAATGATCCGTCCGATGTTATAACATGGTACAGGACTATATAGAGATATAAAGGTTAACGGCTTTGGTTGGGCTCTCTTTTTGGGATTTGTGAGGTGAATAGCCAATCTTGTGTAAGGAAATAAAAAAAGAAAAAGAGTTTTGAATCTCATCTGATTGAATGATTGAAGTCAGCACAGCTTCACCTTATACACAAAGCTAAGTGAAAATTCACATTGACAAGTGAACCTATTCGTTGGGTCGATCAGTCCCTATGTCTTTTATGGTGATTTGGTGTCTGTTAGTGGCCGAGTTGTTGGGCGTTTTGTGTCTGTTAGTGGCCGAGTTGTTGGCGTTGGATGGATTCGCAGGCCGCTGTGTGTGAGGACCTCAACGCTCGCAGTTTTATTGAACCCGGCTGCTGTGCTGGGCTCTGGAAAACTGTCAATCTGGAGTTTTCGGATACAAGTGAGCTATTAATAGATCTCTCTGTTTCAGGGCCCTTTTTTCTTTCTTTCTTTTAAGTTTAATCGACAGATCTCTGCATGTAACAGTCACTCAGAACTGACAGATCTTTTCCTCCTCTGGAGCAGCGTGCCATGCACCTGGCTTTTATGACCGCGCTGATTGGAACCAGGTGGGGCGCCATGTGTATGGAGCCTGGCTGCTCCAACTTGTCATTGACAACACACACAATTTGCTCTGCCCTGCTCCACCAACAATCCCATGTGCCCTGCTCCACCAACAATCCCCTGTACCCTGCTCCACCAACAATCCCCTGTACCCTGCTCCACCAACAATCCCATGTGCCCTGCTCCACCAACAATCCCATGTGCCCTGCTCCACCAACAATCCCCTGTGCCCTGATCCACCAACAATCCCATGTGCCCTGCTCCAACAACAATCCCATGTGCCCTGCTCCACCAAAAATCCCCTCTACCCTGCTCCACCAACAATCCCCTGTGCCCTGCTCCACCAACAATCCCCTGTGCCCTGCTCCACCAACAATCCCCTGTACCCTGCTCCACCAACAATCCCATGTGCCCTGCTCCACCAACAATCCCATGTGCCCTGCTCCACCAACAATCCCCTGTGCCCTGCTCCACCAACAATCCCATGTGCCCTGATCCACCAACAATCCCATGTACCCTGCTCCACCAACAATCCCCTGTGCCCTGATCCACCAACAATCCCATGTGCCCTGCTCCAACAACAATCCCATGTGCCCTGCTCCACCAACAATCCCATGTGCCCTGCTCCACCAACAATCCCCTGTGCCCTGCTCAACCAACAATCCCCTGTGCCCTGATCCACCAACAATCCCATGTGCCCTGCTCCAACAACAATCCCATGTGCCCTGCTCCACCAACAATCCCCTGTGCCCTGATCCACCAACTAATCCCATGTGCCCTGCTCCAACAACAATCCCCTGTACCCTACTCCACCAACAATCCCATGTACCCTGCTCCACCAACAATCCCCTGTGCCCTGCTCCACCAACAATCCCTTGTGCCCTGCTCCACCAACAATCCCATGTGCCCTGCTCCACCAACAATCCCCTGTGCCCTGCTCCACCAACAATCCCATGTACCCTGCTCCACCAACAATCCCATGTGCCCTGCTCCACCAACAATCCCCTGTACCCTACTCCAACAACAATCCCATGTACCCTGCTCCACCAACAATCCCCTGTGCCCTGCTCCACCAACAATCCCATGTGCCCTGCTCCACCAACAATCCCCTGTGCCCTGCTCCACCAACAATCCCCTGTGCCCTGATCCACCAACAATCCCATGTGCCCTGCTTCACCAACAATCCCATGTGCCCTGCTCCACCACCAATCCCCTGTGCCCTGCTCCACCAACAATCCCCTGTACCCTACTCCACCAACAATCCCCTGTACCCTGCTCCACCACCAATCCCCTGTGCCCTGCTCCACCAACAATCCCCTGTACCCTACTCCACCAACAATCCCCTCTACCCTGCTCCACCACCAATCCCATGTACCCTGCTCCACCAACAATCCCATGTACCCTGCTCCACCAACAATCCCCTGTACCCTACTCCACCAACAATCCCCTGTACCCTGCTCCGCCACCAATCCCATGTACCCTGCTCCACCAACAATCCCCTGTACCCTGCTCCACCAACAATCCCCTGTACCCTACTCCACCAACAATCCCCTGTACCCTGCTCCACCAACAATCCCCTGTGCCCTGCTCCACCAACAATCCCCTGTACCCTACTCCACCAACAATCCTGACTACCCTGCTCCACCGCCAATCCCATGTACCCTGCTCCACCAACAATCCCTGTACCCTACTCCAACAACAATCCCCTGTACCCTGCTCCACCACCAATCCCATGTACCCTGCTCCACCACCAATCCCATATACCCTGCTCCACCAACAATCCCCTGTACCCTGCTCCACCAACAATCCCCTGTACCCTGCTCCACCAACAATCCCCTGTTCCCTGCTCCACCAACAATCCCCTGTGCCCTGCTCCACCAACAATCCCATGTGCCCTGCTCCACCAACAATCCCATGTGCCCTGCTCCACCAACAATCCCCTGTGCCCTGCTCCACCAACAATCCCATGTGCCCTGCTCCACCAACAATCCCCTGTGCCCTGATCCACCAACAATCCCATGTGCCCTGCTCCAACAACAATCCCATGTGCCCTGCTCCACCAACAATCCCATGTGCCCTGCTCCACCAACTAATCCCATGTGCCCTGCTCCAACAACAATCCCATGTGCCCTGCTCCAACAACAATCCCATGTACCCTGCTCCACCAACAATCCCCTGTGCCCTGCTCCACCAACAATCCCATGTGCCCTGCTCCACCAACAATCCCCTATGCCCTGATCCACCAACAATCCCATGTGCCCTGCTCCACCAACAATCCCATGTGCCCTGCTCCACCACCAATCCCCTGTGCCCTGCTCCACCAACAATCCCCTGTACCCTACTCCACCAACAATCCCCTGTACCCTGCTCCACCACCAATCCCCTGTGCCCTGCTCCACCAACAATCCCCTGTACCCTGCTCCACCAACAATCCCCTCTACCCTGCTCCACCACCAATCCCATGTACCCTGCTCCACCAACAATCCCCTGTACCCTACTCCACCAACAATCCCCTCTACTCTGCTCCGCCACCAATCCCATGTACCCTGCTCCACCAACAATCCCCTGTACCCTGCTCCACCAACAATCCCCTGTACCCTGCTCCACCAACAATCCCCTGTACCCTACTCCACCAACAATCCCCTGTGCCCTGCTCCACCAACAATCCCATGTACCCTGCTCCACCACCAATCCCATGTACCCTGCTCCACCAACAATCCCCTGTACCCTGCTCCACCAACAATCCCCTGTACCCTGCTCCACCAACAATCCCCTGTGCCCTGCTCCACCAAAAATCCCCTGTACCCTGCTCCACCAACAATCCCATGTGCCCTGCTCCACTAACAATCCCCTGTGCCCTGCTCCACTAACAATCCCATGTACCCTGCTCCACCACCAATCCCATGTACCCTGCTCCACCAACAATCCCATGTACCCTGCTCCACCACCAATCCCATGTACCCTGCTCCACCAACAATCCCCTGTACCCTGCTCCACCAACAATCCCCTGTACCCTGCTCCACCAACAATCCCCTGTGCCCTGCTCCACCAAAAATCCCCTGTACCCTGCTCCACCAACAATCCCATGTGCCCTGCTCCACTAACAATCCCCTGTGCCCTGCTCCACTAACAATCTCCTGTACCCTACTCCATCAACAATCAGTTATGCCCTAGTCCATCGACTATCCTATCTATCTATCTATCTATCTATCTATCTATCTATCTATCTATCTATCTATCTATCTATCTATCTATCTCAGATTATCCCCTCTCCCTTCCCTCCTCTCTGACCCTGGGTTGTGCTGGGAGTGCTATGCTCTGTGTATGTTATCTGATACGCAGTGTGAAAATCAGTTTGAACGCTGGGATAAGAATTTGAGGACTTTACTGGACGTGACGCCATAAATCTCTCCAGCAGAAAATTAGACTCTTTCCACATGGGGTGAGGAAAGCTGGAAAGGGGCTTCTCCTTATTCTGTCAATCACATTTACATCCTTTGGCATAGATCAGGAGTCCCCAAACTTTCCATACAAAGAACCACTGTTCTCTAAAACTTAAGGGGCCGAACTGTGGCCAGTGGTGGTAGAAAATGTACCGGTGTCAGTTGCCAGGGGGAGTAAAGAATGCCCCAGTGCTGGTGGTCTGTAGGATTAAAAAACTGACTAAGCACCTGTGGGCGAGAAACAATGTCCCAGTGGGAGGAATAGTGCCCCATCCTTTGTATCAGAGGAATGGTGCCCCATCCTTGGTATCAGTGGGAAGAATAGTGCTCCATCATTGGTGTCAGTAATAGTGTCCCATCATTGGTGCTAGTGGGAGGAATAGTGCCCCACCATTGGTATCAGTGGGTGGAATAGTGCCCCATTGTTGGTATCAGTGGGAGGAATAGTGCCCCATCATTGGTGTAAGTGAATGAATGAGTGACTTGTATAGCGCTACACATGCAAACTGAATCGCCTCAAGGTGCTTTTTGCAGCCAGTGTCTGCTTGGCTGATGCAGTCATTTTACCCCATAGGGTCTCGACATGCTTGGGACACACATATATATACTGGGCCAATTTGGACAAGATCCAATTAACCTACCAGCATGTCTTTGGAGTGTGGGAGGAATCCGGATTACCCAGAGGAAACCCACACAGGCACAGGGAGAACATGCAAACTCCAGACAGATGGTGTTGTGGTCGGGATTCGAACCAGCGACCCTTTTGCTGCTAGGTGAAAGTGCTAACCACTACACCAATGTGCTTCCCGTGGGAGGAATAGTGCCCCATCCTTGGTATCAGTGGAAGGAATGGTGCCCCCTCCTTGGTATCAGTGAGAGGAATAGTGCCCATCATTGGTATCAGTGAGAGGAATAGTGCCCATCATTGATATCAGTGGGTGGAATAGTGCCCCATCCTTGGTATCAGTGGGAGAAATAGTGCCCCATCCTTGGTGTCAGTGGGAGGAATAGTGCCCTATTGGTGTCAGTGGGAGGAATAGTGTCCTATTGGTGTCAGTGGGAGGAATAGTGAGTGCCCTATTGGTGTCAGTGGGAGGAATAGTGCCCTATTGGTGTCAGTGGGAGGAATAGTGCCCTATTGGTGTCAGTGGGAGGAATAGTGTCCTATTGGTGTCAGTGGGAGGAATAGTGAGTGCCCTATTGGTGTCAGTGGGAAGAATAGTGCCCTATTGGTATCAGTGGGAGGAATAGTGCCCTATTGGTGTCAGTGGGAGGAATAGTGCCCTATTGGTATCAGTGGGAGGAATAGTGTCCTACTGGTGTCAGTGGGAGGAATAGTGCCCTATTGGTGTCAGTGGGAGGAATAGTGCCCTATTGGTATCAGTGGGAGGAATAGTGCCCTATTGGTATCAGTGGGAGGAATAGTGCCCTACTGGTGTCAGTGGGAGGAATAGTGCCCCATTGGTGTCAGTGGGAGGAATAGTGCCCTATTGGTGTCAGTGGGAGGAATAGTGCCCCACTATCTATGTCAGTCTATCTATCTATCTATCTCTTTGGAACAGACTTAAAGGAAGTTCTTTAAAAAAATCTACTTGATTTTTATATGAATATTTTGTTACTAACTGTATGTAAAAACCTCCATAGCTGAACAACAGTAGCGTAACCCCCTCCCCCATGCCCCGATCAGGAAAGGATTAAACATGTATCTTGTTGCAGTGTCAGCTCTTGTCCAGCACAGAGAGGGTTAAATTCCTGGTTTGGGTCCAGTCCCCATCTGCTGTGGAAATGTTCTTCCAGTGTCACAGCTCATAAACTCAATAAGCACTGCTTAATATTATAAATATGGGAATGAGCGCTGTAATTGGATTTCACTTATTACACAGTGTGTGATTAGGCAACAATTAAGTCCAGAGCTTTGTTTACTCCGCTGTCCCAAATGGGTCCCAAATGTGAGCGTCTCTGCTCTCCTGGAAAGAGGGAATGCGTCCCGTGACTTCCTCCTGTACTATATATCTGTATTCATGACCGCTTTATTAGGTTCGCTTATATCGTAATCATAAAGAGGAACACATGGTGGTCACAGTGATAAGAATTTCGATTTAAGGGGCCCAAAGCTAAGTTTCTCCAACCTCGAGACTGTGATTGGTGAAATTCCCAGGAGGCCTGCAGCTTATAGACGCCACCACCAACAATCATTCCACATTCAAAGGTTACACAACATTCTAATACTTCATGGAAAAAAATGAACCTTGTGCCCCGTATATCCAATGCTTTATGTATTGAGCTGCAGCCACGTTTCATTGCTTGCCTGTTTGGTATTAATAAATAGGTGTACCAACTAAGATGGCCATTGAGGGTCTTGGGTATGATTATTACCACTAATGATGAAGTTATTTACTTGTGTAGCAAGGTGTCACTTTTGCACGTAGCTTATGGACTACAGTTAGTGCCTATAAGAATTTAACTCTTTTTCATTGCCCGGTTGTCTTATACTGCTGCAATTTGTTGGGTTCAGCTATGGTAAGAACAATGCCTGACGGACCTTGTGGTGCGGAGAGACAGAGACTCTATTGCTATGGGTCAGAAATAGACTACAAGGCCCACAACGCCACTGTTCTGCGAAGTAGCGTGGCACCACGCACTGCCTGCTGGGAGGACTTATTTAAGACAAGGCAGGGCTTGTGTTCACTCTCTTGGGACGCCATCTTGCAAGAGGCAAGAGGCCTGCAGCGAGGGTGCTTAGGCCGGAGAAGCCTGGGCCTAGAGTGACGGAGGACGGATCGCCTGTCGGAGGGATTCCCGCCACAGCCTGGCTGATCGGACTCGGGCGAGAGACAGCTCCACTTTCCTGAGCATCCAGAGTTACCTATTCACCGGCGCCTTGTGAGCGGCTAATCGTAGGAGCAGGGACCGTGCCTCGTCGGGAGCCTGCGAACCAGTAGGGCCCTGTCAGAGTATAACAGCGAGGCGAGACCTCAGGTGGTGAGAGGGTGCCTGCCCACCAACATAACTAACTGTCGCAGAAAGATGACTTCCATACTTTTACTTACGCTTGCTGGTAATTGCAGTACCACAAGCATAGACACGCTACATTCAGGATTGGGTTAGCGCTTTGGGAAGGATCAGCATTCCACTTGCCCTTTTCACCACACATGTTTTAATTATTTAATCTTTCTGCACCTTTTCTCTGGATTACAAATACTCAAGTGCACCAACAAAGGCTAGCGAAGATTACTGGAGACTTTTGGGAGCAATCATTAGTTCAGCTCACTGACTAGGTTGATACAGCGGGACGCGTACCAGTAAAAGCTGCCCACCAGGGGGAGCCAGATAGCTTGTTGAATCTGCACGTGTAAATCAACTTTGCATTTATTTTACTGTCATTGTGCTGTTTAGTGAGCTGGGTTGGACTTGGTGGAGAAGTACCCCACTGTAGATACCATTGCAGTGGGAAATTCCTCCACGTGCTCTTCTTCAGGTCTGAAGCCTCGTACACACGGCCGAGAATCTCGTCAGGAAAAACTTGTCGTTTTTCTTGACGAGATTCTTGGACAAGAATCTTGTCCCGGCCGAGTGTACACACGCTCATTTCAAAGAACCCGCGGTTCTTTGAATGGAGCGAACGCGGTGACGTCATCGACTACGACGAGCGTGCGCTCGTCACAATCGATGCCGTCGCCGCCATCTTGCTACACCCTACCTATGCCTAGGAAGCTACCGCGCATGCGTCAAAGTCGTTTTGAGCATGCGCGGGTTTCTACGGCGACAGGTAAGTGTACACACACTTGGGTTTCTCGTCGAGAAACAGGCCGACGAAAAACCCGACGAGAAAATAGAAAGCAGGTTCTCTATTTTTCTCGTCGAGATTCTTGACGGTTTTCTTGACGAGAAAACTGAAAGCCGCGTACACACGACCGATTTCTTGCTGGTTCTTGCCGAGAAACTCAATCCTGTGTACGAGGCTTCACTCTAAGTTGAGTAAATTCGGGTCTCATGGTTTATAAATGAAACTTTTGAACTGTTGTGCATATGTATGTCAGTGGACTCTCACAGGGATCTGTCTGAATCAAATGTCTCATGTTAATCTTTATTTCTTTACCAAGTAAACATATTACTTCCTGGTTGAACTACCTCTTGTGTGGGACTCTGTCTTTTGCAGCTGTGTGGCAGGCTAACCACAACATGGTAACAATATTTAATTACAGTTACTGTTGTGTGATATCATTGTGGCCCTCTATAGCCTTTAGGGGTCCACAATCACACGGGGGTAGTGCTACACTTGCAAAAACCAAACCAGATTAAATATTCTAGACAGGTTTGGTTATGATGGATGATGAGATGTGTAACGGCACCCCAAGTATGAAAGGCGTTAACACCGTTAGGATATTCCCTTTCCAACCACACGACAGCCACCAGACACTCCAACCAGCTGAATAAGACCCCATACGAATGGTTCTCCCCCCAGATACGAGACAACGCTCTGTATTCAAGTTCCAAAAAAGGGAATGACTTTATTTTCAAAACACATGGTAACACATTTCTCTTCAAAACCCTTCCCTCCCATCCTTTGGGGAACAGGGCGGGTTAAACTGTCCAATGACAATGGTAATACAGGTCAGGTGTGTTCAATCTTCTCCTTTGATAAACAGTCTTAGGCAGGAGGGGTGATTCCCCCCCCCCTCCTCACAGAAGACACTTCAACATCCCATAATATGCAGCCAGACGGTTGACCAGCTCCAATCCACATTGTCACAGTAGCAAACTTAATTCATAATAGACAATAGAATGCAAATAACCTTAACTCCTCACCGCAATGATTACACCCCCCCCCCCCCTCACAGTACACATTCAATCTAGATACAATGTATGTGCAGCTTGAATATGGCCATCATAGGTCATATTGGGGTTTTCATTCACCCTGTGCCCCTAATAGAGACACAGGGTGATTGACACATAAGCAATGGCGTCCCTAGGGGGGGACCAACATTATGCTGTGCCCCACCATGTGCCCCCCCCCAAAAAAAAAAAATTTTTTTTTTGCTCGGGCTTCTGCTGGGGTAACATAGTCTCTCCTGAGAGGGAGAGCGTCCCCAGTCAGCTCCTGTGGGGGATTCCTCCCCCTCCCTCTGCTCGCTCCTTTCCCTGCATCCTCATTGGCATGGAGAAGAGCGAGTTGCAGGAAGGACTCCACAAGCACTGTGGGAGGGGGGGAGGGGGGCCCAAGCCTTCATCTCAGTTACTGAAAAAACAGACTGATTTCTCCCGTCCTTAGGACAGGAGAACCAGCCTATAAATTCCGAGAGTGGTGACTGCAAGCTGAGCCGAGTGTCAGTCTATGACACTCTTTCACAGCCCAGCGAGTCCAGCCACCCCCCCTCACTCTCCTCACATACGAGCAGGGAGGAATACAGCTCCTCCTCCTCCTTCCAGTCCCGCCCACACTGTCCCAGCGTGCTGTATCTGAAGAGAGGGGATGTGTGGGCGGGAAATATGAAAATCAGCAGCATTCCAGGCTGTGTGTGAATGATGCCTGAGATTCTAGCGTAGACCATGGGTAAGTGTGTGCACTGCAGACTGCAGTACACTGTAATCACTGAACTGCATTATCTCCATCCCTTCTCTCCCCCATCTGTCTCCCTCCCCCTCTCCTGTTCTTTCAAGACATTCACAATTTACTTTCGCTTTCAGTTAGGCAGGGAATATACGCATCCACAGATTGCAGGAAAGAAACTTGCATGATTCCCCCATCAACACAGACAGTGCTGACAGGGGAATATCCCTCCTGCCCAGCAATTGTATTCCCCCGACAAACAGTGATTATCACTAGTGACTATAGCAACCACTAGTGATAATCATAAGAGAATCTGCTCATTAATGGTTCAAATCTCAGCCAGTTCCTGCTGAACCAGCTGAGATTTAAACTGTCTATGGCTGGTCTTAGCTCTTAGGCAGCCCATACATTGATCACTTTTTTTCATTCAACTATTAGGTTGAATGAAAAAAAAAGGAAATTATCCAATTCCCCCATCTACACATTATAGGTGGATGGGGGAATGTTCCCAGTGTGGACCAGTGCTGGAACAACCAGAGTTGCTGTCCTGTCCCGGCTATTCACAGCGCTGGTCTCTGTCTCCATGGCAGCGGCGGCAGCACATTGGAACCCAGTGCTGGTTACTTTATGGGGCTGATGTACAGGAGGGCCAGCTCAATTTGTTGTTAGAGATGGGCTGGGCATGTTCAAAATTCCACATGCCAGAGCCTGCCAGAAAGCCCACACTGCACAGCGCTAATCACAGGCAATGAGACATTTCCCGCTCCGCAGCTCCACAGATCAGGAAATGTCTCACTGTCTGTGATTAGCACTGTGGAGTGTCGGCTTCCTTGTGGGAGATCGGGCATGTGGGATTTTAAACACACCCGAGCCCATCTCTATTGGTTGTAGGCAGTTGAGCTCCCTGCAGGTTGCTTAGCAGCAGTGGCGCCTTCTCTGACATGCTGATCGGGATGCAATCCAGGTGATGCTCCTAGTCAAATCCTAGTGTTAAATATCAGTGATTTTATTGATCAAAGCCCACACTTTACAGGCATAGAGCCCTCATGGCCGCTGAACATACAGTTTATATATATATATATATATATATATATATATATATATGTGGTTGTACTCTTGATGCTAATAAATACTGTGTTTATTAGATCTGACTGGGAGCATCACTAGGATCACATCCCGATCAGCATGTCAACAGAGAAGGTTATACAGCATTTCTGCTGCTAGGTGACCAGCTGGGGGCTCGGCTCTCTATAACCAATAGTGCCAGCCTTCCCCTGCATGCACCCATAATGTCACCAGCACAAAGTCCTAATAGACTGCCGACGGTGCCAAGGAGACAGATGCCAGACCAGCGCTGTCAATAACAGGGACAGGACAGCTGGGGAACCCCCACAGTGGCAGAACACCAGGGCCCGGTGGCAAGACAACCTTTGCAACCCTGATAGTTCTCCCACTGCTTTGGACCCTTATATTTTCTTTGTGTGCATGTGACATATATCTCTTGTTTTCTGCCACCCTGGTGGGGCCCCAGTATAGTAGGAAGGGAGCTCACTACAGAACATGTGAAAGGGCCCGTTGTGGGACCGTAGTAAAGGGCCCGAGGATATATATATATTTGCATTTTATAGTTGACCCCCTACTTTTGTCCCTGTCCCCCCATGTGCCCCCCCTAAATATGAAAGCTGGAGACGCCACTGCACATAAGAGCCATTGGGGGAGCTGAAGCACGGGTATCTCATACTTTCTAAGCGATTCTGAGTCCCCCGGGCCTTCCCGTTACAAGATGTAACCTGAGTTCTCTGTAAGATTTAGGCCCTGAGTGTGTGTGTGTATATACAGTATATGGGTAAACGTTTGTGGACACCTGACCATGACATCTATGGGACATCCCATTCCAAAACCATGGGCATTAATATGGAATTGGCCTCACTTTGAGGATATACCACCCTCCACTCTTCTGGGAAGGATTTCCATAAGATTTTGGATTGTACCTGTGGGAATGTGTGCCCATCTGTGAGGTCAGGTAGTGGTACTGATGTTGGAATGAGAAGACCTGGCTAATCGGCAATCGGTGTTGCTGTTCATCCCAAAGGTGTTTAGTAGGGCTGAGGTTAGGGCTCTGGCAAACCAATCAAATTCCTCTACATCAAACTGGTTCCACCAAGTCTTTATGGAACAAAGCTGTTCAGTAGGGCTGAGGTCAGGGCTCTCGCAGACCACTCAAATTTCTCTACATCAAACTGGTTCCACCATGTCTTTATGGAGCAAAGGTGTTCAGTAGGGTTAAGGTCAGGTCTTTGTGCAGGCCACTTGAGTTCCTCCACACCCAACTGGTCCCACCATGTCTTTATGGAGCAAAGATGTTTAGTAGGGTTGAGATCGGTGCTCTGTGAAGTCCACTTAAAGTGGTTGTATACCCTGTACAACCACTTTCACCTACAGGTAAGCCTATCTTAAGGCTTACCTGTAGGTGCTGGAAATATCTCCTAAACCTGCACGGTTTTTGGAGATATTTACAATGTCCCCGTATGCTGATGTCTTCTGCACATGCGCCGATGTGTTTGACGCAAGTGCACGATCTGCCGTTTCTAGAGGGGTCATGCCGTGAGTGACGTCACGCAACTCCAGCCAGTCACAGAGCTGGAGTCCGCGGCCCCGGAAGAAGGAGGGGTGAAGAATGGGCGATTCCTGTACAGGAGACAGCGGTGACATCCCAGGCTTCGGTTTCAGGTAAGTGACACATAATGGGCTACTATGCGAACCATAGTAGCCCATTATGCTTTACCTTTGCAGGGAAATAAAGAGAAAGTAAAATCCATCAGGGTTTACTTCCTCTTTAAATTTCTCCACACCAGACTGGTCTCACCATGTCTTAATAAAACAAAGATGTTCAGTAGGGTGCAGGTCAGGGCCCTATGTAGGACATTCCAGTTGCTCCACACCAAACTGGTCTAACCATGTCTTTATGAAGCTGGCTTTATACACAGGGGTACAGTCATACTGTAACAGAATATGGCCTTCCCCAAACTGTGACCACAAGCTTGAAATAGCTCAATTGTCTACAATATGTTTGCCATGGGTCCAGTCAATTTTAAAGATGGCCCTGGTGCAATGACATACTAACCAACATTATGGTCCTGGATACGGGGACACTGTTACCCTGCCTTTGGTCTGCATCTCCCCTATTGACTTTTCAGGTGGGTACATGCCCATCACCTGCTTAACGTTTAGGACTCGCCCAGACCCTGCTGCTATGTATGGGCAACTGCCCACTCGCTGAACTGGTACCTACAATTAAAGCATTCTAATGTTATTGCGTGTAAGCAATAACAAAAAAAGGTTGATGCTGTGACCTCAGGAAATGGGCCGGAACAGGGCATTGGTAGGATAGAAAACCAAGATGGTGGACTGTCTCTGCAGATTTGGGACAGTTGGCATGTATCGTGATAGTAAGTCATATAGAGTATGTAGCGATATTTATGTAGCAATACCCCCGAAGGCGCCGCTGGTTTAAGATTTGGGCCTGCCGTTACCTTTCTGTTCACCACACTCGTCTCAGGGGTCCCTCTTGAAGAGCTTTCATGAATTTTTCTTCAAGAGTTTTTTTAAACAGTTCCAACAGAGGGATAGAGGGATAGGGAAGGTTCAGGTACCTTGCTTTGCGGACCACGGGCACAATCTTAGATCCAGAGGACAAATCGGTTCCACGCTGGATTTAGCAACCAATGGATAGGCCTACTCTCACCGGCCTAGCAACCGGTGCGAAGCTCGTTCAAAGTCTCTGCCACAGACTTGATGAGTGCCGTCGAGTCGTTTCACAATCTTCTGCCTCAAGATCGTGTAACCACACTGACACTTTGCAAAAGTTCCTTCAGGAAATACACAGCTCACGGTGCCAAAATCTTTCAGCCAGCCGGCAGCACCGTGAGGTAAATTGCCCAGGATGCGTCCTTCAATTGAGTCCCCAATTGTTCCGCTTCTTCCCGCAGGCAAGACTGCGTAGGACCATCCCTGGACTAGTAGGCCCCAGAAACTCCTGGGCCTACTCTCAGTAGCAGAGCCTCGGGCCAGCAGGCCGAGAAACAGCTCGCACATCCCTTAGGCCAGGAGGGCCCTCAGGTCAGGATCCGGCAAACGAACCCCGCTAGAGCGGTCTCTGTCCCTTAAGTACCCCTCCCCAGAATGCATAGCGGGTTGACCATGCCCCTTGAGCCACTTCTAGGAAAGGAATACCCAATACACCTAGCCCGCTGCATTTCCAACCTTGACCTGTGGTGACAGTGACACCTACTGTCAAGTGGAAAAACGCGCAACCCAGCTGGACTGAAACAGAGCCAACAATTTAGCATAAACCTTCTGAGCTAAACTACAGCTCAGACAACAAAAATTTAACACATAGCGCCTACCCAACAGGAGCCTACCCAACAGGAGCAGGGTGCTACATTTAATTACTGGGAACTGGAGTTATTGATCCATCTAACATTCTGGGATTGATAGGTGGGCGAAGAGAGTTAACTCAAGTTCCTAGTACAGTAAGACTCGAACCACATGTGTCTATTTATATATATTTTTTCTGTATATATCAGATTCCTTTTTAGCATTTTGAATCTTCAGAGATTATGGCTACCAGCAGTGTTCATATAATATCTCCCCAGTGCATAGGTCGCGAGGTGAAGCTCGGCAGTCATTTTCCCAAGCACAGCCGTCAGCAGTAGCATGAACACTGTCCACTCCGTCATAAGGATGGATAGCTCATTCTGTCTGTCATGGAGGGATGGGGGGTGATGTATAATGGTAGTAGGGACACATCAGAACTCCATACCACACCGCTGACCTTTCCATAATCAATGCAGGCCGGAGCTGTCTCTACGTTACGTCTTGAAAAGGTTAGAGCCTTTCTTTTTATCCTCAGACACCTTGTGGGATTTTCTCCTCCTGCTCATCTGGCCATATGTAGCAGGAAGAACAGGCTGTGGCGTTTAATGTAGCAACAGGAAATAATATGCTCCCAAGTGTGAAAGTCATCTCTGCGGCTGCAAATCTCCAAAGTGCTTGTTCGGAATTATCTTAAGGTCAACGGAGAAGAGTTTTCCTTTCACAGCCGGCAGAGCCTGGGGGGGGGGGGGTGTGTGGAGGTGAGAACCAGTTCTGAGTCATTGTCATCCACCCGACGGCAGAGCGGGACATGTTCATAGAAGCTGACCTTAGAGTGTAAATACACTGTAGGCCAAGGCCAGGGGGGTGAGCTGAAAAGGCAACTGCCTTGGGCACTTCATCAGGAGAAGTGGGCTGCAAAAAAGACAGGACCTGCAAACTATGCTCCTAAAGAAGTCCACAGCAACAAAGGGCAGGACCCACAATCTATGCTCCTGAAGAAGTCTACAGCAACATAGGGCAGGACCTGCAATCTGTGCTCCTGAAGTAGTCCACAGCAACATAGGGCAGGACCTGCAATCTGTGCTCCTAAAGAAGTCCACAGCAACAAAGGGCAGGACCCACAATCTATGCTCCTGAAGAAGTCCACAGCAACATAGGGCAGGACCTGCAATCTATTCTCCTGAAGAAGTCCACAGCAACATAGGGCAGGACCTGCAATCTGTGCTCCTGAAGTAGTCCACAACAAAAAATGCAGGACCTGCAAACTATGCTCCTGAAGAAATCCACAGCAACAAAGGGCAGGATCTGCAATCTATGCTCTTGAAGAAGTCCACAGCAACATAGGGCAGGACCCGCAATCTATGCTCCTGAAGAAGTCTACAGCAACATAGGGCAGGACCTTCAACCTATGCTACTGAAGAAGTCCACAGCAACATAAGGCAAGACCTGCAATCTGTGCTCCTGAAGTAGTCCACAGCAACATAGGGCAGGACCTGCAATCTGTGCTCCTAAAGAAGTCCACAGCAACAAAGGGCAGGACCCACAATCTATGCTCCTGAAGAAGTCCACAGCAACATAGGGCAGGACCTGCAATCTATTCTCCTGAAAAAAGTCCACAGCAACATAGGGCAGGACCTGCAATCTGTGCTCCTGAAGTAGTCCACAACAAAAAATGCAGGACCTGCAAACTATGCTCCTGAAGAAATCCACAGCAACAAAGGGCAGGATCTGCAATCTATGCTCTTGAAGAAGTCCACAGCAACATAGGGCAGGACCCGCAATCTATGCTCCTGAAGAAGTCTACAGCAACATAGGGCAGGACCTTCAACCTATGCTACTGAAGAAGTCCACAGCAACATAAGGCAGGACCTGCAATCTGTGCTCCTGAAGTAGTCCACAGCAACATAGGGCAGGACCTGCAATCTGTGCTCCTAAAGAAGTCCACAGCAACAAAGGGCAGGACCCACAATCTATTCTCCTGAAGAAGTCCACAGCAACATAGGGCAGGACCTGCAATCTATTCTCCTGAAGTAGTCCACAACAAAAAATGCAGGACCTGCAAACTATGCTCCTGAAGAAATCCACAGCAACAAAGGGCAGGATCTGCAATCTATGCTCTTGAAGAAGTCCACAGCAACATAGGGCAGGACCTGTAATCTGTGCTCCTGAAGTAGTCCACAGCAAAAAAGGCAGGACCTGCAAACTATGCTCCTATAGATGTCCACAGCAACAAAGGGCAGGACCCACAATCTATTCTCCTGAAGAAGTCCACAGCAACATAGGGCAGGACCTGCAATCTGTGCTCCTGAAGTAGTCCACAGCAAAAAAGGCAGGACCTGCAAACTATGCTCCTGAAGAAGTCCACAGCAACAAAGGGCAGGATCTGCAATCTATGCTCCTGGAGAAGTCCACAGCAACATAGGGCAGGACCCGCAACCTATGCTCCTGAAGTAGTCCCCAGCAAAAAGGGCAGGATCTGCAATCTATGCTCCTGAAGTAGTCCCCAGCAAAAAAGGCAGGAACTGCAAACTATTCTCCTGAAGAAGTCCACAGCAAAAAAAGGGCAGGACCTGCAACCTATGATACTGAGGTATTCCACAACTTAAAGGGGAAAGACCTTCCAACCCATACTGCTGAATTAGTTCACAGGAAAGAGGGCAGGGCACAGATCTGCCCCTGCTGCAACCTTTTACCATGTGAGTTCTTACAAAGTTATAATGTTGCAGTGACAGTCTGAAGTTTGGGAAGATACACGCCTCATATATATTTATTTAGCCTTTTTTGGGTGTGTTCATTTATTGCTTAGATGTCAGTCCCAAAAAAACATGAGAGGAGAAAACTCATTTCCATAGAAGTTTATTTGGTGGCAACAATTTATATTTTAAATATTTTACTGTTACTTTTTTTTGTTAGACACAATCATACCCACAGAGGGGCAGCTGTAGGCAAAATATGTTTCCTTGGGGCACATACGTTTTTGGAGCCATGTCTCATTCTACAAGAGTGTCATATTTGCTTACTACCTGTGCACAGTGATTATACTTAACTCTTCCTTTTTCAATGCAAGTCTACTAGCCAAGTGTCACCAGGATTTTTTTTCAGTGGGAATGCGGGGGAACATCCAGAACTGAATGTATGTAATGGAAAGAGGTGATGGGGTGTAGTGGAGGGTCTATTGATGCTAGAGGATCTTTTGTCACTGTGGGGGGTTCTATTGTTGCTGGTGGGGATCTATTGTTGCTGGGGGGATCTTATGTTCCTGGGGGTGGGTCAATTGTTACTGGGAGGGATCCACTTCTGAGGTTGGGGCCTACTGATGCTGGCTACTGGGGAATCCATTGTTGCTGGCGGGGGTCTATTGTTGCTGGAGGGGATCTATTATTGCTGGGGAGGCTTATGTTGAAGGGGGAGAGGTCAATTGTTGCTCGTAGGGGAGCTGGGGGGATCTATTGTTGCAGGGAGGGATTCATTGTTGCTGGGGGGGTATATAATTGCTGGTAAGGATTTACTGTTAAGGGAGGGGTCTATTAATGCTGGCTGCTGAGAGATCTATTGTTGTAACGGTGGTCAGTTAATGTTATGGTGGATTTGTTGTTCCTGGGTGGAAACTATTGTTGCTGAGAGGTCTATTGTTGTGTTGGGAAGGATTTATTGTTGCTGGGGGGGGGTGTCTATTGTTGCTTGGAATGATTTATTGTTGCTGGGGGGGTCTATTGTTGCTGATCTATTTCACTGCTTTTCTTGTTATCATTAACACATTCCATTATAATTACTTAGCACCAAAAACTGTTACCTAATTCTATGTTCTCTAAAAGGGGCAGTACTGGGAGGTGGGTAGGTGGTGGAACCAAGGAACAGTGCTCAGAGCTGGGTAGGGGGCTGAACCAAGCACCAGTGTTTGGAAGTGGGTAGGGGGTGGAACCAAGGGACAGTGTATGGAGGTAGGCAGGGGGTGGAACCAAGGGACAGTGTTCAGAGGTGGGTAGGGGGTGGAGCCAAAGGGCAGTGTTTGGAGGTAGGTAGGTGGTGGAACCAAGGGACAGTGTTTGGAGGTGGGTAGGTGGTGGAACCAAGGGACAGTGTTTGGAGGTGGGTAGGTGGTGGAACCAAGGGACAGTGTTTGGAGGTGGGTAGGTGGTGGAACCAAGGGACAGTGTTTGGAGGTGGGTAGGGGGTGGAACCAAGGGACAGTGTTTGGAGGTGGGTAGGTGGTGGAACCAAGGGACAGTGTTTGGAGGTGGGTAGGGGGTGGAATCAAGGGACAGTGCTCAGAGGTGGGTAGGGGGTGGAACCAAGGGACAGTGTTCAAAGGTAGGTAGGGGGTGAAACTTAGGGACAGTGCTCGCAGGTGGGTAGGTGGTGGAACCAAGGGACAGTGTTCGGAGGTGGATAGGGGGTGGAGCCAAAGGACAGTGCTTGGAGGTGGGTAGGTAGGGGGTGGAACCAAGGGACAGTGCTCGGAGGTGGGTAGGTAAAGGGTGGAACCAAGGGACCGTGCTCGGAGGTGTGTAGGGAACCAAGGGACAGTGTTCGGAGGTGGGTAGGGGGTGGAACAGGTGGGTAGGGGGTGGAACCAAGGGACAGTGCTCGGAGGTAGGTAGGTGGTGGAACCAAGGGACAGTGTTCGGAGGTGGGTAGGGGGTAGAACCAAGGGACAGTGCTCGGAGGTGGGTAGGTAGGGGGTGGAACCAAGGGACAGTGCTTGGAGGTGGGTAGGGAACCAAGGGACAGTGTTCAGGGGTGGGTAGGGGGTGGAACCAAGGGACAGTGCTCGGAGGTGGGTAGGTGGTGGAACCAAGGGACAGTGTTCGGAGGTGGGTAGGGGGCAGAACCAAGGGACAGTGCTCAGAGGTGGGTAGGTAGGGGTGGAACCATGGGACAGTGCTCAGAGGTGGGTAAGGGGTGGAACCAAGGGACAGTGCTCCAAGGTGGGTAGGGAACCAAGAGACAGTGTTCAGAGGTGAGTAGGGGGTGGAACCAAGGGACAGTGCTCGGAGGTGGGTAGGGAACCAAGGGACAGTGCTCGGAGGTGGGTACGGGGTGGAACCAAGGGACAGTGTTTGGAGGTGGGTAGGGGGTGTAACCAAGGGACAGTGTTCGGAGGTGGGTAGGGGGTCGAACCAAGGGACAGTGCTCGGAGGTGGGTAGGGGGTGGAACCAAGGAACAGTGTTCGGAGGTGGGTAGGGAACCAAGGGACAGTGTTCGGAGGTGGGTAGGGGGTGGAACCAAGGGACAGTGCTCGGAGGTGGGTACGGAACCAAGTGACAGTGTTCGGAGGTGGGTAGGGGGTGGAACCAAGGGACAGTGTTCGGAGGTGGGTAGGGGGTGAAACCAAGGGACATTGTTCGGAGGTGGGTAGGGGGTGGAATTAAGGGACAGTGCTCGGAGGTGGGTAGGGGGTCGAACCAAGGGACAGTGTTTGAAGGTGGGTAGGGGGTGAAGACAAAGGGTGACTTTGGAGGAGGAGTATTTGCACCTATTCTCTGAGTAAAAAGCATTGGGTGTGACTGACTAAAGATAATACTCCCAGGGCATGCTAGAGATGAATTATTTAATTCTAACAAAAGACTGTTCTGGTATTATAATAAGACACTGATAAGGTTATTATAACTAGATACTGTTATGGTATTATCCTAGGAAACTGATATCCAAGCCTGTACACAGTGTAAATGTATTATTAGGTCCCTTTTTTGTATAGCGGGGCTGAATTTGGGTGACCTGTTGCCATTTTATTTATCTATGCACTGTGGGTGGTTGATATAAGCACCTGGTCAATTTTCGGCGTTCTCTCCTCTAATTAGACTTCTTCAGGAACTTTGTGCTGACCCCTCCGCTCGGCTGCCCAGATTCCAGGCCTTTCTACCACTGAACAGGCCATAAACTGGTTACATGGGAGTTCTATCGGCTGTAAAAAAGTCTAATTCAGTGTGCGCGGGGCGTCCACAACATGAAATCACACACAGCGTGTCTGCTGACTGCAGCCAAGAGGCATCAAAGGCGGGTCAATAAAAGGGACATTCATTGCTGGTAGGCACGTGTTCAGACTAGGCCCAGATCAGGGAGAGGACAAGGATGAGGGGCCCGGCGCGGCTTTGTGTCCTCGGATACATTCAGAGGGATCGCCGGGAGAAGTCACAGGGCGCTCTCAGGCAAGTCTTCTGTCCTTTGCGATTTATTTTGTAGTGGAGGCCGCAGATGTCAGATGGCCGAGGTCTGATCGGGATGAGAGAGGGCCGCACCGTTGTTGCAGCCCCCAACATTCCCTGTTCTAGGCTAGGCTTCTGTAATTGGCAGTAAAGGTCGGCATACCACTATGACCGGCACGATTTTTAGCCAAAAATATTTGTAGGGTGCTTTAACCCATACACAATGTATTGACCTACTAATACACAATGGGGGTTATTTACTAAAACTGGAGAGTGTAAAAGCTGATGCAGCTGTGCATAGAAACCAATCAGCTTCCAGTATTTATTGCCAAAGCTTCATTGAACAAACTGAAGTTAGAAGCTGGTTGGCTACCAGGCACAGCTGCACCAGATTCTGAGTGCACCAGTTTTAGTAAATCTCCCCCAATGTATCAACCTACTAATACATAATATATTGACCTAATAACACACAATGTATCAACCTACTAATACGGTTATAGAAGATATTTGGAGTGAGCGCACAAAGCATCTACAGCAGCATTTGTCAACCATTTTTAACTCGCAGCGACCTTTAAAAGTCTAAAAAAACTGGAGACCCCCCTAGTCTATAATGATAAAAAAACAAAATAAAACATACTTATTAATAGAGAACCTGAACCTTGCACGAAGCACACATTCACCCTGATGAAATTAACTTTACATCAAAGCTCCCCCATCACAATCTGAGATCCCCTTCATATCAGAGGCCACCCATCACATAAGTGGCCCCCCATCACATTCAGAGGTCGCCCATCCCATCAGAATCCCTCCTTCAGATCAGAGGCTCCCTTCACATCAGAGCCCTCTTCACCTCAGACTTCCCCTCTCACATCATAGCCCCCCCCATCATATCAGAGGCTTCTCATCACTTTAGAGGCCCCCCTTCACATCAGAGGCCCCCCATCACATCAGAGGTCCCCCATCATGTCAGAGGTCTCCTCATCACATCAGAGCCTCCCCATCACATCAGAAGTCTCCCTATCACATCAGAGGTCTACCTATCACATCAGAGCCTCCCCATCACATCAGAGGTCTCCCTATCACATCAGAGGTCTCCCCATCACATCAGAGGTCTCCCTATCACATCAGAGGTCTCCCCATCACATCAGAGGTCTCCCCATCACATCAGAGGTCTCCCCATCACGCCAGAGGTCTCCCCATCACGCCAGAGGTCTCCCTATCACATCAGAGGTCTCCCTATCACATCAGAGGTCTCCCTATCACATCAGAGGTCTCCCTATCACATCAGAGGTCCCCCATCACATCAGAGGTCTCCCTATCCCATCAGAAGTCTCGCCATCATGTCAGAGGTCTCCCCATCACGTCAGGGGTCTCCTCCTCACATCAGAGCCTCCCCATCACATCAGAAGTCTCCCCATCACATTAGAGGTCCCCCATCACATCAGAAGTCTCCCCATCACATCAGAGGTCCCCGATCATGTCAGAGGTCTCCCCATCACATCAGAGGTCCCCCATCACATCAGAGGTCTCCCTATCACATCAGAGGTCTCCCTATCACATCAGAGGTCTCCCTATCACATCAGAGGTCTCCCCATCACATCAGAGGTCTCCCCATCACATCAGAGGTCCCCCATCACATCAGAGGTCTTCCCATCACATAGAGGTCCCCCCATCAGATCAGAAGTCCTCCCTTCACATCAGAGGTCTCCCCATCACATCAGAGGTCTCCCCATCACATCAGAGGTCTCCCCATCACATCAGAGGTCTCCCTATCACATCAGAGGTCTCCCATCACATCAGAAGCCCCCATCATATTAGAGGTCTCCCTATCACATCAGAGGTCCCCCATCACATCAGAGGTCTCCTTATCACATAGAGGTCCCCCTATAAGATCAGAAGTCCTCCCTTCACATCAGAGCCACCCCTTCAAATCAGAGCCCCCATCACATTAGAGTCTACTCATCACATCAGATGGCTTGAACCTACTAAGAAAGGGTAGCACTGCACCTTGTAGCTCCCAATTACACTACAGTCATAATAACCCGTATGGCTGGGGGTTCAATTATATGGTATGGATCCCTATGAATGAAAGGAGTTTTAATTGTTTAAATGTTTCTGGTGCTCAGAACTTTATAGGTTCGGGTCTTCCCTGTAAAAGGCTGCGTTGTTTACTGATACTAATTCATTATTGTCTATCTCAGCCTTTCTCAACCAGGGTACCATGGATCCCTACAGTTTCCTAAGAGGGGCAAAGCTCAGATCCCCTAATAAGGGCTGTAATGTTTATTAGATACAAAATTATAATGATCTTCTTCTTCTTCTCCTTCTCCTCCTTCTCCTTCTCCTTCTCCTTCTCCTTCTTCTCCTTCTCCTTCTCCTTCTCCTCCTTCTCCTTCTCCTTCTCCTCCTTCTCCTTCTTGTCCTTCTCCTTCTCCCCCTTCTCCTTCTCCTTCTCCTTCTTCTTCTTCTTCTTCTTCTTCTTCTTTTTCTTCTTCTTCTTCTTCTCCTCCTCCTCCAGTGGGAGCATTTTTTTAAATACTTAGGACATTTAAAATACCAGTATCAATAAGCTTAATGCTGAAATAATTAGTATTGATGTTAACAGTAGAAATATACTAATATATATATATACATATAAAATCAATGTTATTATAATTTTTAGGAGAGGAGAGTTATGGAGGAAGGAGCAGAGTCCTCCAGCAGTTCAGAGTATTTCAGGAGAGGAGAGTTATAGAGGAAGGAGCAGAGTCCTCCAGCAGTGCAGAGTATTTCAGGAGAGTTATAGAGGAAGGAGCAGAGTCCTCCAGCAGAGCAGAGTATTTCAGGAGAGGAGAGTTATAGAGGAAGGAGCAGAGTCCTCCAGCAGAGCAGAGTATTTCAGGAGAGGAGAGTTATAGAGGAAGGAGCAGAGTCCTCCAGCAGAGTAGAATATTTCAGGAGAGGAGAGTTATAGAGGAAGGAGCAGAGTCCTCCAGCAGTGCAGAGTATTTCAGGAGAGGAGAGTTATAGAGGAAGGAGCAGAGTCCTGCAGCAGAGCAGAGTATTTCAGGAGAGGAGAGTTATAGAGGAAGGAGCAGAGTCCTCCAGCAGTGCAGAGTATTTCAGGAGAGTTATAGAGGAAGGAGCAGAGTCCTCCAGCAGAGCAGAGTATTTCAGGAGAGGAGAGTTATAGAGGAAGGAGCAGAGTCCTCCAGCAGAGCAGAGTATTTCAGGAGAGGAGAGTTATAGAGGAAGGAGCAGAGTCCTCCAGCAGAGTAGAATATTTCAGGAGAGGAGAGTTATAGAGGAAGGAGCAGAGTCCTCCAGCAGTGCAGAGTATTTCAGGAGAGTTATAGAGGAAGGAGCAGAGTCCTCCAGCAGAGCAGAGTATTTCAAGAGAGGAGGGTTATAGAGGAAGGTGCAGAGTCCTCCAGCAGTGCAGAGTATTTCAGGAGAGTTATAGAGGAAGGAGCAGAGTCCTCCAGCAGAGCAGAGTATTTCAGGAGAGGAGGGTTATAGAGGAAGGAGCAGAGTCCTCCAGCAGAGCAGAGTATTTCAGGAGAGTTATAGAGGAAGGAGCAGAGTCCTCCAGCAGAGCAGAGTATTTCAGGAGAGGAGAGTTATAGAGGAAGGAGCAGAGTCCTCCAGCAGAGCAGAGTATTTCAGGAGAGGAGAGTTATAGAGGAAGGAGCAGAGTCCCCCAGCAGAGCAGAGTATTTCAGGAGAGGAGAGTTATAGAGGAAGGAGCAGAGTCCCCCAGCAGAGCAGAGTATTTCAGGAGAGGAGAGTTATAGAGGAAGGAGCAGAGTCCTCCAGCAGAGTAGAATATTTCAGGAGAGGAGAGTTATAGAGGAAGGAGCAGAGTCCTCCAGCAGTGCAGAGTATTTCAGGAGAGTTATAGAGGAAGGAGCAGAGTCCTCCAGCAGAGCAGAGTATTTCAGGAGAGGAGAGTTATAGAGGAAGGAGCAGAGTCCTCCAGCAGAGTAGAATATTTCAGGAGAGGAGAGTTATAGAGGAAGGAGCAGAGTCCTCCAGCAGTGCAGAGTATTTCAGGAGAGTTATAGAGGAAGGAGCAGAGTCCTCCAGCAGAGCAGAGTATTTCAAGAGAGGAGGGTTATAGAGGAAGGTGCAGAGTCCTCCAGCAGTGCAGAGTATTTCAGGAGAGTTATAGAGGAAGGAGCAGAGTCCTCCAGCAGAGCAGAGTATTTCAGGAGAGGAGGGTTATAGAGGAAGGAGCAGAGTCCTCCAGCAGAGCAGAGTATTTCAGGAGATGAGAGTTATAGAGGAAGGAGCAGAGTCCTCCAGCAGAGTAGAATATTTCAGGAGAGGAGAGTTATAGAGGAAGGAGCAGAGTCCTCCAGCAGTGCAGAGTATTTCAGGAGAGGAGAGTTATAGAGGAAGGAGCAGAGTCCTCCAGCAGTGCAGAGTATTTCAGGAGAGGAGAGTTATAGAGGAAGGAGCAGAGTCCTGCAGCAGAGCAGAGTATTTCAGGAGAGGAGAGTTATAGAGGAAGGAGCAGAGTCCTCCAGCAGTGCAGAGTATTTCAGGAGAGTTATAGAGGAAGGAGCAGAGTCCTCCAGCAGAGCAGAGTATTTCAGGAGAGGAGAGTTATAGAGGAAGGAGCAGAGTCCTCCAGCAGAGCAGAGTATTTCAGGAGAGTTATAGAGGAAGGAGCAGAGTCCTCCAGCAGAGCAGAGTATTTCAGGAGAGTTATAGAGGAAGGAGCAGAGTCCTCCAGCAGTGCAGAGTATTTCAGGAGAGGAGAGTTATAGAGGAAGGAGCAGAGTCCCCTGGCAGTGCAGAGTATTTCAGGAGAGGAGAGTTATAGAGGAAGGAGCAGAGTCCTCCAGCAGTGCAGAGTATCTCAGGAGAGGAGAGTTATAGAGGAAGGAGCAGAGTCCCCCAGCAGAGCAGAGTATTTCAGGAGAGGAGAGTTATAGAGGAAGGAGCAGAGTCCTCCGGCAGTGCAGAGTATTTCAGGAGAGGAGAGTTATAGAGGAAGGAGCAGAGTCCTCCAGCAGTGCAGAGTATTTCAGGAGAGGAGAGTTATAGAGGAAGGAGCAGAGTCCTCCAGCAGTGCAGAGTATTTCAGGAGAAGAGAGTTATAGAGGAAGGAGCAGAGTCCCCCAGCAGAGCAGAGTATTTCAGGAGAGGAGAGTTATAGAGGAAGGAGCAGAGTCCCGCAGCAGAGCAGAGTATTTCAGGAGAGGAGAGTTATAGAGGAAGGAGCAGAGTCCTCCAGCAGAGCAGAGTATTTCAGGAGAGGAGAGTTATAGAGGAAGGAGCAGAGTCCCCCAGCAGAGCAGAGTATTTCAGGAGAGGAGAGTTATAGAGGAAGGAGCAGAGTCCCCCAGCAGAGCAGAGTATTTCAGGAGAGGAGAGTTATAGAGGAAGGAGCAGAGTCATCCAGCAGAGTAGAATATTTCAGGAGAAGAGAGTTATAGAGGAAGGAGCAGAGTCCTCCAGCAGTGCAGAGTATTTCAGGAGAGTTATAGAGGAAGGAGCAGAGTCCTCCAGCAGAGCAGAGTATTTCAGGAGAGGAGAGTTATAGAGGAAGGAGCAGAGTCCTCCAGCAGAGTAGAATATTTCAGGAGAGGAGAGTTATAGAGGAAGGAGCAGAGTCCTCCAGCAGTGCAGAGTATTTCAGGAGAGTTATAGAGGAAGGAGCAGAGTCCTCCAGCAGAGCAGAGTATTTCAAGAGAGGAGGGTTATAGAGGAAGGTGCAGAGTCCTCCAGCAGTGCAGAGTATTTCAGGAGAGTTATAGAGGAAGGAGCAGAGTCCTCCAGCAGAGCAGAGTATTTCAGGAGAGGAGGGTTATAGAGGAAGGAGCAGAGTCCTCCAGCAGAGCAGAGTATTTCAGGAGATGAGAGTTATAGAGGAAGGAGCAGAGTCCTCCAGCAGAGTAGAATATTTCAGGAGAGGAGAGTTATAGAGGAAGGAGCAGAGTCCTCCAGCAGTGCAGAGTATTTCAGGAGAGGAGAGTTATAGAGGAAGGAGCAGAGTCCTCCAGCAGTGCAGAGTATTTCAGGAGAGGAGAGTTATAGAGGAAGGAGCAGAGTCCTGCAGCAGAGCAGAGTATTTCAGGAGAGGAGAGTTATAGAGGAAGGAGCAGAGTCCTCCAGCAGAGCAGAGTATTTCAGGAGAGTTATAGAGGAAGGAGCAGAGTCCTCCAGCAGAGCAGAGTATTTCAGGAGAGTTATAGAGGAAGGAGCAGAGTCCTCCAGCAGTGCAGAGTATTTCAGGAGAGGAGAGTTATAGAGGAAGGAGCAGAGTCCCCTGGCAGTGCAGAGTATTTCAGGAGAGGAGAGTTATAGAGGAAGGAGCAGAGTCCTCCAGCAGTGCAGAGTATCTCAGGAGAGGAGAGTTATAGAGGAAGGAGCAGAGTCCCCCAGCAGAGCAGAGTATTTCAGGAGAGGAGAGTTATAGAGGAAGGAGCAGAGTCCTCCGGCAGTGCAGAGTATTTCAGGAGAGGAGAGTTATAGAGGAAGGAGCAGAGTCCTCCAGCAGTGCAGAGTATTTCAGGAGAGGAGAGTTATAGAGGAAGGAGCAGAGTCCTCCAGCAGTGCAGAGTATTTCAGGAGAAGAGAGTTATAGAGGAAGGAGCAGAGTCCCCCAGCAGAGCAGAGTATTTCAGGAGAGGAGAGTTATAGAGGAAGGAGCAGAGTCCCGCAGCAGAGCAGAGTATTTCAGGAGAGGAGAGTTATAGAGGAAGGATCGGGGACACTTTATATTAGACGCCGGCACTCCATCTTTCTTATCCTGATTGGCCTTTGTCCCCAGCAGCCCCCATCACCAGTCTATGGCCCTTTTGGCAGGGGGTCTGGTGGGGTGGGAGGGGGTCCTCCTTAGATTTAGAAGGTGAGGGCTTAGCAGGCTCCTGTGAGCTAATCCCTGAGCAGAGAATTAGAGATGAGCCTGAATGAGGGCCCCTCCTCGCCTCCTTTCACACAGCCGGCTTCATCCCCATTAATCAGAGCCGCTCTCTTATGTTACATGCTGATCTGTCTACATTCTGGGACTTTCAGAGCTAAAAGGCAGTTAAATATTTATCACCGTCAGAGCTATTAAGGATTCGTCTCGCTCCTCATCGTCTTCCTAGGCACACTCGCTTTCCCTGGCCCTCTCTCCTTCCCTGTCTCTCGGGGGCCCCATGGCCGGGAGAGAAGATTTGTAACATTAATATAGATTTATTAAATCTCGCTCTTCTCTAGAGCCGCACCAGGATCTCCAGACGCTGCTCAGCGACTCCCCAAACTTTTCCAGCAAGCCAAATGGAAACTGCGCTACGATTCCGGCGAGCGCGTATTGTGAGGAGCTACTAATCATTGGGATGAGACGATCATATTGCATTGAGCCTAGGGGGAGCCGAAAGGTCAGATTCTCACCTTCGCGTTGCGGTATTGAGATCTACACAACTAATTCACAGACCGCCGCGTTATTCCTTTTCAAAGTTGGAAAAACACAAAACACAAAACACAGACATGAGCCTCCTTCGGAGTTGAGAACTTGCTGGGTCTGGCCTGGCAATGCCAATTCTTCTCTTCCATTTCCAGCATGTTTCTAGCCAGGCTTGAATTTGGACCGTCTTAATAGTTGGGAATATGTTGGATTTGTGCTGGCAATGCCAGATCTTCACTTCAATTGCTGGCTTGTTACTGACCACTGGACCAGGCTTGGTTATGAACCATCTCCGTAGTTGGGAACTTGCCTGGATCTGGCCATGGCGACTGTCTTTGGAGCGGGAGGGTGGTCACTGGGTACCGTAAACACTAGGGAGCTGGAGATAATCAGGAACACATTGGGAGGCCCTGGGCTACATATCACGAAAATATAAACATTCCTGTAAAAACATATAAGCTCCATGGTATAAATATGAAATGTTCAAAATATCCACCACACCCGGCAATGCCAATTCTTCGCTTCCATTGTCATCTTGTTACTGACCAGGCTTGGTTTTGAACCATCTTCGTAGTTGGGAACTTGCCGGATCTGGCCTGGCAATGCCAATTATTCGCTTCCATTGTCGTCTTGTTACTGGCCAGGCTTGGTTTTGAACCATCTTCGTAGTTGGGAACTTACCGGATCTGGCCCGGCAATGCCAATTCTTAATTTCCATTGTCATCTTGTTACTGACCAGGCTTGGTTATGAACCATCTTCGTAGTTGGGAACTTGCCGGATCTGGCCATGGCGACTGTCTTTGGAGCGGGAGGGTGGGTCACTGGGTCCCGTAAACACTAGGGAGCTGGAGATAATCAGGAACACATTGGGAGGCCCTGGGCTACATATCACAAAAATATAAACATTCCTGTAAAAACATATAAGCTCCATGGTATAAATATGAAATGTTCAAAATATCCAACACACCGGCAATGCCAATTCTTTGCTTCCATTGTCGTCTTGTTACTGACCAGGCTTGGTTTTGAACCATCTCCGTAGTTGGGAACTTGCCGGATCTGGCCTGGCAATGCCAGTTCTTAATTTTCATTGTCATCTTGTTACTGGCCAGGCTTGGTTTTGAACCATCTTCGTAGTTGGGAACTTGCCGGATCTGGCCCGGCAATGCCAATTCTTTGCTTCCATTGTCATCTTGTTACTGACCAGGCTTGGTTTTGAACCATCTTCGTAGTTGGGAACTTGCCGGATCTGGCTTGGCAATGCCAGTTTTTAATTTTCATTGTCATCTTGTTACTGACCAGGCTTGGTTTTGAACCATCTTCGTAGTTGGGAACTTGCCGGATCTGGCCCGGCAATGCCAATTCTTCGCTTCCATTGTCACCTTGTTACTGACCAGGCTTGGATATGAACCATCTCTGTGGTTGGGAATTTGCCGGATCTGGCCTGGCAATGTCAGTTCTTAGTTTCCATTGTCATCTTGTTACTGGCCAGGCTTGGTTATGAACCATCTTCGTGGTTGGGAACTTGCCGGATCTGGCCATGGCGACTGTCTTTGGAGCAGGTGATGGGTTACTGGGTACCTTTAAACACTAGGGAGCTGGAGATAATCAGGAACACATTGGGAGGCCCTGGGCTACATATCACAAAAATATAAACATTCCTGTAAAAACATATAAGCTCCATGGTATAAATATGAAATGTTCAAAATATCCACCACACCCGGCAATGCCAATTCTTCGCTTCCATTGTCGTCTTGTTACTGACCAGGCTTGGTTTTGAACCATCTCCGTAGTTGGGAACTTGCCGGATCTGGCCTGGCAATGCCAGTTCTTAATTTTCATTGTCATCTTGTTACTGACCAGGCTTGGTTTTGAACCATCTTCGTAGTTGGGAACTTGCCGGATCTGGCCCGGCAATGCCAATTCTTTGCTTCCATTGTCATCTTGTTACTGACCAGGCTTGGATATGAACCATCTCTGTGGTTGGGAATTTGCCGGATCTGGCCTGGCAATGTCAGTTCTTAGTTTCCATTGTCATCTTGTTACTGGCCAGGCTTGGTTATGAACCATCTTCGTGGTTGGGAACTTGCCGGATCTGGCCATGGCGACTGTCTTTGGAGCAGGTGATGGGTTACTGGGTACCTTTAAACACTAGGGAGCTGGAGATAATCAGGAACACATTGGGAGGCCCTGGGCTACATATCACAAAAATATAAACATTCCTGTAAAAACATATAAGCTCCATGGTATAAATATGAAATGTTCAAAATATCCACCACACCCGGCAATGCCAATTCTTCGCTTCCATTGTCGCCTTGTTACTGACCAGCCTTGGTTTTGAACCATCTCTGTGGTTGGTAACTTGCCGGATCTGGCAAAACTTCATATTCCTGATATGTGGCTGCTGTACCACGTACTTGTATGAGAAAGTCTCCTGTTTTCTTTGTATCACTTCCTTTATGTGAAATAGCTGATGTTCCTGCAAGTCCCTTGGATTTTCTATTTGAAACTGACCATGCTAGACATGAGAGCACAGCATGGTCAGTTCTCTAGCTGTGCTGGGAACTCAGCCTGCTCTCCTCAAATGATCAGACTTGTCCTGACACCCCACGCTCTCCTGCACACCAGTGTTCTGCTGTTTCTCCTTCCCCAGCTCTCTAAACTCCTTATGGAGCTCAGAACAGAGGCAATGTGATCACTTAAAAAAAAAAAAGAAGGGGAAAAAGTGTAGAGGAACGGATGTTGCTCCTCCCACTGCGTGATGTCACCGCCCAGGGAAGCAGCCAATTAGACCGATCTGTTTCTGATCGGCTGCATTGGAGGCCAGAGGAGAGATATGAGGTCTAATAGATCCCACATCTCTCCATAAAGAGGACCTGTCACTGCCCATGCCATTACAAGGAATGTTATTCATCCATTGTAATAGCAATAAATTTGCTAAAAAAATAAAATAAAAGTAAAGGTAACAGTCAAAAAAAAAATGTAAATAAATATATGTAACTGTCGAACGCACCACACCTGTGAGGTAACGTCACGAACGTCAGAGCCAGAGCAATAATTTTAGCGCCACATCTCCCGTGTAACTCTAAACTGGTAATTTTGTAAAGGCGTTTAAAGCTTTTTTAGGTACTGTAATTTGTCGCTGTTCCATATATATACAGTAGAGTGTGTTAAAAAAATGTAATTATATATAATTTTTTTATTTCTATAATATATATATATATATATATATATATATATATATATATATATATATATATACCGTATAGAGTGTGTTAAAAAAAATAATTATGTATATACTTTTTATTAATTAAAAAAATAAAATAATAATTTTTTTAACACACTATATATATAGTGTGTTAAAAAAAATGTATGATTATTTTTTTTAATAATAATATATATATATATATATATAGAGAGAGAGAGAGAGAGAGATATCTATATAGATATAGATATATA
Source organism: Rana muscosa (assembly GCA_029206835.1). Lineage (NCBI taxonomy): Eukaryota > Metazoa > Chordata > Amphibia > Anura > Ranidae > Rana > Rana muscosa. The sequence continues at coordinate 1,271,586,043 of CM055116.1, read as the reverse complement.
GATATATATATATCTATCTATATATATATATATATATATATATATATATATATATATATATACATATAAATATATATCTATATCTATATTTAGTAAAAAAAATTATATTAATTAAAACATTTTTAACACAATATATATATATATATATATATATATATATATATATATATATATTTATATATAATATAAGTAAAAAAAAATAAATATATATATATATATATATACACACATATATCTATATATAGGGGGAAAAATATATGTATATAGCATAAAAAAATTAAATATTTTTTTTACATGTAGGAGAAGGATGTCCGAATTGGACCGGACTGAAAGCTGTTAAGTGCAGTGAGATAAAAGGACGAGGAGGGAGTCCCAACCATGGTGCGGCTCTAGTAATCAGGAAGCAGAACCTGCATACGTAACAAAGCTGCCAGGAGCATTGTGGGGGTTTCACATCGCTAGAGATTGCAAAGGTTTTTTTTTATTATTGTTTTTTTTTTTTGGCTTTTAGACATATACAAAATGGTTGGGCTACAATGAGATAAATGGTACAGAAAGTCACAACCATTCGCAGCATTAATAAAGGCAGAAACTCCGTATGATCAAAAATTACCCAATGCCTGCACATAACACTGTGGGTGTTTCCATTAGAGAGCGCAAAAAATATATATTTTTTTTTTTACCCCCCCCCCCCCCAAGACAGACCCCGGTTGGTTGAGTTGCTGAAAAATTTCAAAAACACTTTCCAGCTATTACCAAATCAGTGACGGTCATGCCTCTTAACAGTCGCGCACATTGCGGCAATTTAAAAAAAAAACGAATTGTGAGAGTCTCCATTGCAGCATGTAGTAGTAGTAGTAGTATTAGTAGTAGTGGTAGTAGTAGTAGTATTAGTAGTAGTAGTAGTATTAGTAGTAGTGGTAGTAGTAGTATTAGTAGTAGTAGTGGTAGTAGTATTAGTAGTAGTAGTAGTAGTAGTAGTATTAGTAGTAGTAGTAGTAGTAGTAGTAGTAGTAGTAGTAGCTGCTAATGGCGGGGGATGGGCTCAGACTCGGCTCACCTCCCGCTGACACCCAATTATTCTCTCCTGTCTGGATTAGGAGAAGGTCTAATCTGCGTATCAGTAGCTGAGATTTCCTATTGATTGGGGACAATTAGAGATCTCACCGGTGTCACCGAGTAGAGCAGAAATGCTCCTTAAGGGCAGAAACGTATTTTTCTTACGCCGAGTAAATAGATACCTAACATGTCACGCTTTAAGATTGCGCACGCGTTTTGTGGAATGGCAACAAACGACGCTACTTAAATCTCTCCATAGGCGACACTTTAAAAATCTTGACAGTTTAGGCCTCTTTCACACCTTGAAAAACTGCCAGTAAAACACTGAACGCTTTTCAGGCGCTTTTGAAGCGCTTTCAATTCATTTCAATGGAGAGGAGCGTTTTTTCAGCGCACTGCCCCAGTGTGAAAGCATTCATTGATTTTAATGGAAATACGTTTTCGTAAGCTTTTCAAGCGCTTTTTTTTTTTTTTTTTTTTTTTTTTTAGCGTGAAAGCGCCTGAAAAGCGCCTCACTGTGAAAGTGGTCTTAGAGTTACAGAGGAGGTCTGGCACTGGAATTATCGCTCTCGCTCTAACGAAACCTCACATGTTTGGTGCGAACCCCGTTATAGACATGTGCGATTCGTTTCCTACGAATCGAAAATTCGTAGGAATTTCCGAAAATTCCTACATTCGGAAGCCTCCGAAATCCGAATTGCTATGCTTCCGAATATTACGAAATGCAAAATTTCGGATCCGAATTTCTCAGACAAAATAAGAAAGTTGGTTAATATTGTTTTATTATTGTCATAATAATGACGATGATTCGTTATGAGGAAGTTAAAAACCCAGGAAGTCAGCACAGCACAGGGATGGTGGGGGCCCCTCATAATGAGCACAGCACAGGGATGGTGGGGGCCCCTCATAATGAGCACAGCACAGGGATGGTGGGAGCCCCTCATAATGAGCACAGCACAGGGATGGTGGGAGATCCTCATAATGAGCACAGCACAGGGATGGTGGGGGCCCCTCATAATGAGCACAGCACAGGGATGGTGGGAGCCCCTCATAATGAGCACAGCACAGGGATGGTGGGAGCCCCTCATAATGAGCACAGCACAGGGATGGTGGGAGCCCCTCATAATGAGCACAGCACAGGGATGGTGGGGGCCCCTCATAATGAGCACAGCACAGGGATGGGGGGAGCCCCTCATAATGAGCACAGCACAGGGATGGTGGGAGCCCCTCATAATGAGCACAGCACAGGGATGGTGGGAGCCCCTCATAATGAGCACAGCACAGGGATGATGGGGGCCCCTCATAATGAGCACAGCACAGGGATGGTGGGAGCCCCTCATAATGAGCACAGCACAGGGATGGTGGGAGCCCCTCATAATGAGCACAGCACAGGGATGGTGGGAGCCCCTCATAATGAGCACAGCACAGGGATGGTGGGGGCCCCTCATAATGAGCACAGCACAGGGATGGGGGGAGCCCCTCATAATGAGCACAGCACAGGGATGGTGGGAGCCCCTCATAATGAGCACAGCACAGGGATGGTGGGAGCCCCTCATAATGAGCACAGCACAGGGATGGTGGGGGCCCCTCATAATGAGCACAGCACAGGGATGGGGGGAGCCCCTCATAATGAGCACAGCACAGGGATGGTGGGAGCCCCTCATAATGAGCACAGCACAGGGATGGTGGGAGCCCCTCATAATGAGCACAGCACAGGGATGATGGGGGCCCCTCATAATGAGCACAGCACAGGGATGGTGGGAGCCCCTCATAATGAGCACAGCACAGGGATGGTGGGAGCCCCTCATAATGAGCACAGCACAGGGATGGTGGGAGCCCCTCATAATGAGCACAGCACAGGGATGGTGGGGGCCCCTCATAATGAGCACAGCACAGGGATGGGGGGAGCCCCTCATAATGAGCACAGCACAGGGATGGTGGGAGCCCCTCATAATGAGCACAGCACAGGGATGGTGGGGGCCCCTCATAATGAGCACAGCACAGGGATGATGGGAGCCCCTCATAATGATCACAGCACAGGGATGATGGGGGCCCCTCATAATGATCACAGCACAGGGATGGTGGGGAGCCCCTCATAATGATCACAGCACAGGGATGGTGGGAGCCCCTCATAATGAGCACAGCATAGGGATGGTGGGGGCCCCTCATAATGAGCACAGCACAGGGATGGTGGGAGCCCCTCATAATGATCACAGCACAGGGATGATGGGGGCCCCTCATAATGATCACAGCACAGGGATGGTGGGGGCCCCTCATAATGAGCACAGCACAGGGATGATGGGAGCCCCTCATAATGAGCACAGCACAGGGATGGTGGGGAGCCCCTCATAATGATCACAGCACAGGGATGGTGGGAGCCCCTCATAATGAGCACAGCATAGGGATGGTGGGGGCCCCTCATAATGAGCACAGCATAGGGATGGTGGGGGCCCCTCATAATGAGCACAGCACAGGGATGGTGGGAGCCCCTCATAATGAGCACAGCACAGGGATGGTGGGGGCCCCTCATAATGATCACAGCACAGGGATGATGGGGGCCCCTCATAATGATCACAGCACAGGGATGGTGGGGGCCCCTCATAATGAGCACAGCACAGGGATGATGGGGGCCCCTCATAATGAGCACAGCACAGGGATGGTGGGGGCCCCTCATAATGAGCACAGCATAGGGATGGTGGGGGCCCCTCATAATGAGCACAGCACAGGGATGGTGGGAGCCCCTCATAATGAGCACAGCACAGGGATGGTGGGGTCCCTCATAATGAGCACAGCATAGGGATGGTGGGAGCCCCTCATAATGAGCACAGCACAGGGATGGTGGGAGCCCCTCATAATGAGCACAGCACAGGGATGGTGGGAGCCCCTCATAATGAGCACAGCACAGGGATGGTGGGAGCCCCTCATAATGAGCACAGCACAGGGATGGTGGGAGCCCCTCATAATGAGCACAGCAGGGGTACAGCCCCAGGAGGACGTCAGCACAGCACAGGGATGGTGGGAGCCCCTGAATTTTCGTTAGGTTCGTTAACTTTTCGTAACTATTCCGGACATTCGTTATGATGAATTTAAAAAGCAAACCCAGGAAGTCAGCAGCACGGACAGGATCGCCGCCGGTGTCCCGCGATCGGGTCACAGAGCTGAAGAACGGGGAGAGGTAATTGTAAACAAACATCTCCCCGTTCTTCCTAGTGAGAGTGTCACTGATCGTCTGTTCCCTGTCATAGAGAATGACGATCAGTGACGTCACACGCTAAGCCACGCCCCCACACAGTAAGAAGCACTCCCTAGGACACACTTAACCCCTACAGTGCCCCCTACAGGTTAACCCCTTCACTGCCAGTGTCATTTTCACAGTAATCAGTGCATTTTTATAGCACTGATCGCTGTAAAAATGACAATGGTCCCAAAAATGTGTCAAAAGTGTCCGATGTGTCCGCTGTAATGTCGCAGTCACGATAAAAATCACAGATCATCGCCATTACTAGTAAAAACAAATAATTATTAATAAAAATGCCATAAAACTATCCCCTATTTTGTAGAAGCTATAACTTTTGCGCAAACCAATCAATAAACGCTGATTGCAATTTTTTTTTTACCAAAAATATGTAGAATACGTATCGGCCTAAACTGAGGAAAAAAAATGTTTTTTTATATATTTTTTGGGGATATTTATTATAGCAAAAAGTAAAAAATATTGTGTTTTTTTTTCAAAATTGTCGCTCTATTTTTGTTTATAGCGCAAAAAATAAAAAACGCAGAGGTGATCAAATACCACCAAAAGAAAGCTCTATTTGTGGGGGGTGGGGAAAGGACGTCAATTTTGTTTGGGAGCCACGTCGCACGACCGCGCAATTATCAGTTAAAGCGACGCAGTTCCGAATCGCAAAAAGTGGCCTGGTCTTTAACCAGCCAAAATGGTCCGGGGCTGAAGTGGTTAAAAAAAAAATACGTATTTATTTTATTTTGTACACTGTCCCTTTCATTTTTTTTTATCACTTTTATTCCTATTGCAAGGAATGTAAATATGTAATAGAAATAAAAGGATGACAGGTCCTCTTTATGGAGATATCTGGGGTCAAATATCGCCTCAACCTTCAACTACTTCCAGTCTGGGATTTTTCTGGCACTTTAAGTAAAAATCTGTATTTTTTGCTAGAAAATTACTTAGAACCCCCAAACATTATATATATTTATTTATTTATTAGCAGAGACCCCATGGAATAAAATGCCGATTGTTGCAATTTTTTATGTCACGCTGTATTTGCGCAGCGATTTTTCAAAGCAATTTTTTTGGGGAAAAAATACACTTTTTCGAATTTTAATTTAGATACACAATATATTACTCCATTTTTTTTTTTTGGTAAAATATAAAAGAGGATGTTTATTTTATTGTTTCTTTTTACACTATTCCTTTGATTTTTTTTTCTTATTATTTACTTTATTTTTATTTTTACACTCTCCCTTTGATTTTTTTTCTCATTTATTTTATTGTTTCTTTTCACACTGTTCCCTTGATTTTTTTTCTTCTTATTTATTTTATTTTTATTTTTACACTCCCCCTTTGATTTTGTTTTTCTCATTTATTTTATTGTTTCTTTTTACACTGTTCCTTTGATTTTTTTTCTTCTTATTTATTTTATTTTTACACTCCCCCTTTGATTTTTTTTCTCATTTATTTTATTGTTTCTTTTTACACTGTTCCTTTGATTTTTTTTTTTCTTATTATTTATTTTATTTTTATTTTTACACTCCCCCTTTGATTTTTTTTCTCATTTATTTTATTGTTTCTTTTTACACTGTTCCTTTGATTTTTTTTTTCTTATTATTTATTTTATTTTTATTTTTACACTCCCCCTTTGATTTTTTTTCTCATTTATTTTATTGTATCTTTTTACATTGTCTCTTTTATTCTTTTTTTTTTCTCTTATTTATTTTTTCTTATTTATTTGATTTTTGATTTTTACACTGTCTCTTATTTTTTATTTTCTGATTTATTTTTTAGGTTGGGTCCTCTGTAAGTGGCTGAAGGTGGGGGGTGGGGGATCTCCTTGTAATGCGTCCCCCTCCCCCCCATCCATTCATGGTACAGTCACAGACACAGTACATGTCTCATTACCATATATTCACCATTCATAGGGTAATAATAGCTTCATTGTTTTAAATTAGCTGACTTTTTGTGTGTGTGGCCCCTGTGGCCCCGGATGTTGTCACTTTTTGATCACTTCCTGTATCAAACTTGTCAGGCCGATGATGTCACAGATCTCAGGACGGCACTCAGATTTTAGCGCTGCGCGAAGTGTTGGCGCTATATAAATCCTGTATAATAATAATAATAATAATAATAATAATAATAATAATAATAAATAATAACACAAGAATCTAGCTTCCGGGTTCAGGTGCTTTACATTCACACATGGAAAAAATCTGATGAATGTTATACGTTTTGTATAATAATAATAATGTGGCAGGGAGACAACGCAGGAGCAGATTTGCGAATCAGGAAAAGAGAGTTGTCACCCTATTTTATTTTATTTATAAATTAAATAAAATGAAATAAATAAATAAACAAATAAAAAAAAATGAAATAAATAAAATAAATAAACAAATACATAAAATACATTTAAAAAATAAATAAAAGAAAATACATAACATCAAAAAATAAATATAAAATAAATACATAAATAAAATGTCTTTATAAAAAATGAAATAAAATACATAACATCAAAAAATAAATATAAAATAAAATAAATACATAAATAAAATGCATTAAAAAAAATGAAATAAAATTTATAACATAAATAAATAAACAAAGTTCCCTTCGCCTACTTCGACCTTTAGAATATCTGGCCCCTACGGCATTGGTATTTCGGCTTATTGCATGGCACTCTATCCCCTGAAAGCTTCACCCATGCACGTAGGTCCTGCTTACTCACTTCTGGTTCTTATTCAGAATCTACCTTTTGTACATAACCTGTATGTAGGGCTTCTATTACTGATATACCGCTCTGTATGGTATTTTTGGGGAAATAAAAAAAAAATAATTAATAAATAAATATATATATATATATATATATATATATATATATATATATATTTATATTCTCTCTCACTTGTTTCTGTATTTGCATTTGTATTTCAATAAAGTTTTTCTGGAACTAATAAATAAACAAATATAAAATAAAATAAATAAATAAATAAATAAAATAAAATATATAACATAAATAAATATATATATAAATAAATACATATAAAATAAATAATAATAAAAAAAATGAAATCTTATTATTTCAGGTACTTATATAGTGCTGTCAATTTACGCAGCGTTTTACATATATATGATAAATGTACATCAGTCCCTACCCTCCAGGAGCTTACAATCTAATGTCCCTAACTCACATTCATACATACACATACTATTGTCAACTTAGATAGGATCTAATTTCCCGGAGGAAACCTACGCAGGCACAGGGAGAACATGCAGACTCCAGGCAGGTAGTGTTGTGGTTGAGAATTGAACCAGTGAAGCTTTTTACTGCTAGGTGAGAGTGCCACCACTGTGCAGCCCAAATAAAAATATATAACATAAATAAATAAATATATTAAAATCAATATAAATAAATACATATAAAATAAATAATAATAAAAAAAAATGAAATAAAATATATAACATAAATAAATAAATATATTGAAATAAATATAAATAAATACAAGAAATTAAATAATAAAAAAATGAAATAAAATATATAAAATAAATAAATATATTAAAAACAATATAAATAAATACATATATATAGAAAAAAAATGAAATAAAAGATATAACATAAATAAATAAATATATTGAAATAAATATAAATAAATACATACAAAATAAATATTAAAAAAATGAAATAAAATATATAACATAAATAAATAAATTTATTGAAATCAATATAAATAAATACATATAAAATAAATAATAATAAAAAATGAAATAAAAGATATAACATAAATAAATAAATATATTGAAATAAATAAATACATATAAAATAAATAATTAAAAAAATGAAATAAAAGATATAACATAAATAAATAAATATATTGAAATATATATAAATAAATACATATAAAATAAATAGTAAAAAAAAAATGAAATAAAAGATATAACATACCATGAATAAATAAACATATTTAAATAAACATAAATAAATACATATAAAATAAATAATAATAATAATAAAAAAAATGAAATAAAATAAAATAGATAAAATAACGGATAGTTCCAAGACGGGGACTTTCCTGGCTGTGTAGTATTTTAATGATGGGTATATTCAACAAGATTTGCGCACACGTGGAGGGGGGGGGGGGGTCCCACGTGTGTCGCGAGTCTCAGCTGGTTCCTAAGGCTGGGCAGAGCCTTTGACAAATATGTGCACTTGGCATATTTTTAAAGATGGTGGCGCCGAAGCTTAGGGGGGGGGGGGAGTTGTTGTTGGGACCCCGATGAGGGTGGCTGAAGTTCCTCTTTAACTCTATCCTATTCTAATTTTTAAAATAAAAAATGCGTTGGAAATGTGCACCGACGCTCAGACGCAGGACATTGCACCTGCCCAATGCTACAATAAAACGCACATGCCTAGATCCAAATGGGCACCTATTATAGAACTTTGACGGATTGGTGGAAGGTTCTCTTTAATCAAACCCAACGCTAACTTGGCCAATTTCCAGAGACTTCTTTGCGCCACTGTTTTGCGTGGTTCCTGGTCGTGTATGATGTGACATTGGGTGGGGGGGGGGGTGGGGGGACGTTGCTGTGTGTGCGCCATGGCTGCGCTCCCTACAGGACTCTGAGCTGTGTGGATGGAATGTGGGACTGAGCCATTCATTGTGAAGATCTGTCACCCCGGGTACATTCCTCAGCCCCTTGATGGCGGTCACATGACTCTAATCTCCTTACTCACTCTTCTCAATTCAGATGGCCTATGAAAGAATTCATCAATCATATTCAGGGAGGGGGGGTGGAGGGGATGGGGGGGGATTAGAGAAAACCCACAGTGGTGTCTACTCTCATTCTTCTACTCTCATTCTGCTGCCACTGCTCAATGTGACTCCAGGACGGCGAGTGACCTGCGGACGGGACGGCGAGATCATACTTTTTGGTGAGTGTCAATTTCTTATTTTTAAGGGGGTCTGTAGGGTGGGCTGTGTTATCTTCTCTCCAGCTGTTGTGGAACTACAAGTCCCAGTATGCGTTGCCAAGAGACTACAAGTCCCAGCATGCTTTGACCCATTGCCAGTCCCAGCATGCATTGCTGAGAAACTGCAGTCCCGGTGTTGTCAGTTCACGCGGTCGCCAAAGTTGTTTTATTTTCATTTATTATTTTATATACGTTCATTATTTTAGTTCATTATTTAATCTACATTCATTTGTTTATCTACATTTAATATTTTAGCTACATTCATTATTTATTTTTATTTATTTTTTAACTTTATTTTATATGTTATTTTATTATTTTATCTACATTTAATGTTTTATCTACATTCATTATTTTATTTTATTTTACTTTATTTTATATGTTATTTTATTATTTTATTTACATTTGATGTTTTACCTACATTCATTATTTTATTTTATTTTATTTTATATGTTATTTTATTATTTTATCTACATTTCTTTTATTTACATTGATTCTTTTATTTTATTTTACTTTGTTTAATTTCACTTCATTGCATTTTATATTTTATTTTAGCTACCTTTAATATTTTATCTATGTTCATTATTTGTTTTGTTTTTTTACTTTGTTTAATTTCACTTTATTTTATTTTATATTTTATTTTAGCTTCATTTAATATTTTATCTATGTTCATTATTTTATTTTATATTTAATTTTATTATTTTATATACTTTTATTTTATTTTATTTTTTTAAATTATTTTACCTACATTTATTATTTTATTTACATTCATTATTTTATCTACATTTATCATTTTATCTGTGCAAAAACTTTCCATAAATATTCTGTATACCAAATCACTTTATCATATGGGAAGACAGATCCCCATTATATCTCATTCATCGGGATTTTATCTCCTTATTCTTTCCGGTAGACTTTTCTTTCCTCATTTTAGTGGATTGATATTCACGGCGAAATTTGTTGTAAAATACAATAACATTTATTAAAATAATGTGCGTGAATTATATTGACCGACTCTTTGTGATAAATACTTTAGTGATTGTTCTTTATGTAACTAACAATCAGGACATTACATTACCAAGACTCTACAAGTCCCATCATTCATTACCAAGACACTACAAGTCCCATCATTCATTACCAAGACACTACAAGTCCCATCATTCATTACCAAGGCACTACAAGTCCCATCATTCATTACCAAGGCACTACAAGTCCCAGCATTCATTACCAAGACACTACAAGTCCCATCATTCATTACCAAGACACTACAAGTCCCATCATTCATTACCAAGACACTACAAATCCCATCATTCATTACCAAGACACTACAAGTCCCATCATTCATTACCAAGGCACTACAAGTCCCATCATTCATTACCAAGGCACTACAAGTCCCAGCATTCATTACCAAGACACTACAAGTCCCATCATTCATTACCAAGGCACTACAAGTCCCATCATTCATTACCAAGACACTACAAGTCCCATCATTCATTACCAAGACTCTACAAGTCCCATCATTCATTACCAAGACACTACAAGTCCCATCATTCATTACCAAGGCACTACAAGTCCCATCATTCATTACCAAGGCACTACAAGTCCCAGCATTCATTACCAAGACACTACAAGTCCCATCATTCATTACCAAGACACTACAAGTCCCATCATTCATTACCAAGACACTACAAATCCCATCATTCATTACCAAGACACTACAAATCCCATCATTCATTACCAAGACACTACAAGTCCCATCATTCATTACCAAGACACTACAAGTCCCATCATTCATTACCAAGGCACTACAAGTCCCATCATTCATTACCAAGACACTACAAGTCCCATCATTCATTACCAAGGCACTACAAGTCCCATCATTCATTACCAAGGCACTACAAGTCCCATCATTCATTACCAAGGCACTACAAGTCCCATCATTCATTACCAAGGCACTACAAGTCCCATCATTCATTACCAAGACACTACAAATCCCATCATTCATTACCAAGACACTACAAATCCCATCATTCATTACCAAGACACTACAAGTCCCATCATTCATTACCAAGGCACTACAAGTCCCATCATTCATTACCAAGACACTACAAGTCCCATCATTCATTACCAAGACACTACAAGTCCCATCATTCATTACCAAGGCACTACAAGTCCCATCATTCATTACCAAGGCACTACAAGTCCCATCATTCATTACCAAGGCACTACAAGTCCCATCATTCATTACCAAGGCACTACAAGTCCCATCATTCATTACCAAGACACTACAAGTCCCATCATTCATTACCAAGACACTACAAGTCCCATCATTCATTACCAAGGCACTACAAGTCCCATCATTCATTACCAAGGCACTACAAGTCCAAGCATTCATTACCAAGACACTACAAGTCCCATCATTCATTACCAAGACACTACAAGTCCCATCATTGATTACCAAGACACTACAAGTCCCATCATTCATTACCAAGACACTACAAGTCCCATCATTCATTACCAAGACACTACAAATCCCATCATTCATTACCAAGACACTACAAGTCCCATCATTCATTACCAAGGCACTACAAGTCCCATCATTCATTACCAAGACACTACAAGTCCCATCATTCATTACCGAGGCACTACAAGTCCCATCATTCATTACCAAGACACTACAAGTCCCATCATTCATTACCAAGACACTACAAGTCCCATCATTCATTGCCAAGGCACTACAAGTCCCATCATTCATTACCAAGGCACTACAAGTCCCATCATTCATTACCAAGACACTACAAGTCCCATCATTCATTACCAAGACACTACAAGTCCCATCATTCATTACCAAGACACTACAAGTCCCATCATTCATTACCGAGGCACTACAAGTCCCATCATTCATTACCAAGACACTACAAGTCCCATCATTCATTACCAAGACTCTACAAGTCCCATCATTCATTACCAAGACACTACAAGTCCCATCATTCATTACCAAGGCACTACAAGTCCCAGCATTCATTACCAAGACACTACAAGTCCCATCATTCATTACCAAGACACTACAAGTCCCATCATTGATTAACAAGACACTACAAGTCCCATCATTCATTACCAAGACACTACAAGTCCCATCATTCATTACCGAGGCACTACAAGTCCCATCATTCATTACCAAGACACTACAAGTCCCATCATTCATTACCAAGACTCTACAAGTCCCATCATTCATTACCAAGACACTACAAGTCCCATCATTCATTACCAAGGCACTACAAGTCCCATCATTGATTACCAAGACACTACAAATCCCATCATTCATTACCAAGACACTACAAATCCCATCATTCATTACCAAGACACTACAAGTCCCATCATTCATTACCAAGGCACTACAAGTCACATCATTCATTACCAAGACACTACAAGCCCCATCATTCATTACCAAGACACTACAAGTCCCATCATTCATTACCAAGACACTACAAGTCCCATCATTCATTACCAAGACACTACAAATCCCATCATTCATTACCAAGACACTACAAGTCCCATCATTCATTACCAAGGCACTACAAGTCCCATCATTCATTACCAAGACACTACAAGTCCCATCATTCATTACCAAGACACTACAAGTCCCATCATTCATTACCAAGGCACTACAAGTCACATCATTCATTACCAAGTCACTACAAGTCCCATCATTCATTACCAAGACACTACAAGTCCCATCATTCATTACCAAGACACTACAAATCCCATCATTCATTACCAAGACACTACAAGTCCCATCATTCATTACCGAGGCACTACAAGTCCCATCATTCATTACCAAGACACTACAAGTCCCATCATTCATTACCAAGACTCTACAAGTCCCATCATTCATTACCAAGACACTACAAGTCCCATCATTCATTACCAAGGCACTACAAGTCCCAGCATTCATTACCAAGACACTACAAGTCCCATCATTCATTACCAAGACACTACAAGTCCCATCATTGATTACCAAGACACTACAAGTCCCATCATTCATTACCAAGACACGACAAGTCCCATCATTGATTACCAAGACACTACAAATCCCATCATTCATTACCAAGACACTACAAATCCCATCATTCATTACCAAGACACTACAAGTCCCATCATTCATTACCAAGGCACTACAAGTCACATCATTCATTACCAAGACACTACAAGTCCCATCATTCATTACCAAGACACTACAAGTCCCATCATTCATTACCAAGGCACTACAAGTCCCATCATTCATTACCAAGGCACTACAAGTCCCATCATTCATTTCCAAGACACTACAAGTCCCATCATTCATTACCAAGACACTACAAATCCCATCATTCATTACCAAGACACTACAAGTCCCATCATTCATTACCGAGGCACTACAAGTCCCATCATTCATTACCAAGACACTACAAGTCCCATCATTCATTACCAAGACTCTACAAGTCCCATCATTCATTACCAAGACACTACAAGTCCCATCATTCATTAACAAGACACTACAAGTCCCATCATTCATTACCAAAGCACTACAAGTCCCATCATTCATTACCAAGACTCTACAAATCCCGGAATTCATTACCACGACTCTACAAGTCACATCATTCATTACCAAGACACTACAAGTCCCAGCATTCATTACCAAGGCACTACAAGTCCCATCATTCATTACCAAGGCACTACAAGTCCCATCATTCATTACCAAGACACTACAAGTCCCATCATTCATTACCAAGACACTACAAATCCCATCATTCATTACCAAGACACTACAAGTCCCATCATTCATTACCGAGGCACTACAAGTCCCATCATTCATTACCAAGACACTACAAGTCCCATCATTCATTACCAAGACTCTACAAGTCCCATCATTCATTACCAAGACACTACAAGTCCCATCATTCATTACCAAGGCACTACAAGTCCCAGCATTCATTACCAAGACACTACAAGTCCCATCATTCATTACCAAGACACTACAAGTCCCATCATTGATTACCAAGACACTACAAGTCCCATCATTCATTACCAAGACACGACAAGTCCCATCATTGATTACCAAGACACTACAAATCCCATCATTCATTACCAAGACACTACAAATCCCATCATTCATTACCAAGACACTACAAGTCCCATCATTCATTACCAAGGCACTACAAGTCACATCATTCATTACCAAGACACTACAAGTCCCATCATTCATTACCAAGACACTACAAGTCCCATCATTCATTACCAAGGCACTACAAGTCCCATCATTCATTACCAAGGCACTACAAGTCCCATCATTCATTTCCAAGACACTACAAGTCCCATCATTCATTACCAAGACACTACAAATCCCATCATTCATTACCAAGACACTACAAGTCCCATCATTCATTACCGAGGCACTACAAGTCCCATCATTCATTACCAAGACACTACAAGTCCCATCATTCATTACCAAGACTCTACAAGTCCCATCATTCATTACCAAGACACTACAAGTCCCATCATTCATTAACAAGACACTACAAGTCCCATCATTCATTACCAAAGCACTACAAGTCCCATCATTCATTACCAAGACTCTACAAATCCCGGAATTCATTACCACGACTCTACAAGTCACATCATTCATTACCAAGACACTACAAGTCCCAGCATTCATTACCAAGGCACTACAAGTCCCATCATTCATTACCAAGGCACTACAAGTCCCATCATTCATTACCAAGACACTACAAGTCCCATCATTCATTGCCAAGACACTACAAGTCCCATCATTCATTACCAAAGCACTACAAGTCCCATCATTCATTACCAAGACTCTACAAGTCCCATCATTCATTACCAAGACACTACAAATCCCATCATTCATTACCAAGACACTACAAGTCCCATCATTCATTACCAAGACACTACAAGTCCCATCATTCATTACCAAGGCACTACAAGTCCCATCATTCATTGCCAAGACACTACAAGTCCCAGCATTCATTACCAAGACACTACAAGTCCCATCATTCATTGCCAAGACACTACAAGTCCCATCATTCATTACCAAGACACTACAAGTCCCATCATTCATTACCAAGACACTACAAGTCCCATCATTCATTACCAAGGCACTACAAGTCCCAGCATTCATTACCAAGACACTACAAGTCCCAGCATTCATTGCCGAGGCATTACACCTCCTAGAACTTATTGCCTAGGCACTAGAAGTCCCTCCCAGCATGCTTTGCTGAGATCCCACAATTCCCAGCATTCATAGATCCCAACTGTCCCTGATTTCGAGGGACTGTCCCTGATTTGGAGCAATGTCCCTCTGTCCCTCATTCCTCCCTCATTTGTCCCTCATTTTGGTCTGATTCATAGAGATGTATATAAAATGCACTTTTTATCTATTAAAAAGTTTTTCCAGCACTAAACCTTTCATTCAATTTCTAAATTGCTGCATTTGTAAATTCCAAAAGCCAATATAAAGGAATAGTAGTGGTAAAAAAAAAAAAAGCACTTGTGGGTTTAACCAATCTTGTTTTTTTGTACAATTCTCCTTTAAGGGGGTGTGACAGGGGGTGTGTCCTATGCCTGCCTACTTTATGCTGATTGGTGTCCCTCATTCCCATCTCAAAAAGTTGGGAGGTGTGGCAGCATTGGTGGTGAGACATTAGAAATGGTAACATTGTACAATCAGTGTCTGTCACTCGGGATTCTGTGTTGCGGGAGATCAGATCTGTATATGATGGGCTGTGATTGGAGATTCTATCAGGGGAGGTCACAGATGATTGGACGAGGAGGAGATTTTAATTGGTTAGTTTTGAATACAGGAAATCAGGCAGAGCGGGGACAGTCGGGGAGTTTCCTGCTTGTAAAATAAAATTAAAATATAACATCCCCCCCCCCATCTTCTTCTGCTGGAGAACTACAACTCCCAGCAGGCATGGTTACACAAACAAACAGCCCAACTGTAACTTGCCAGCTGGAGATGAGCAGGTGGTGCTCCTGTACAGCCGCCAGCACCGTGCGATTCCATTATCGCACGAGACGTGTGCTCAGTGATTCGTCACATTTTACATAGAAACCAATGAAAATATTTGTATGACACATGGGGGGGGGGATCTTTATTAAGTCTGACCTCCGGCCTTCCCTTCAGTCTTGTACAATCGTACCGGATCCTCTCCTGGACTGAAACGCCTTCCTCTGATTTCACCGCACACTGCGAGCTTCTCACGACGTGCATCAGAAGCTGCAGCACATCAGACAGAGCCCCGCCTCATTTCCTGGCTGGAGGACCTCCAGCTTCATCTAGCCCTTTTCTCGCTGTCCTGACTGCCCCTGGTGAGCCCCTTTAACTCACTGGATTTCAGTTCTTTCAATCATGGGGGCTCAGCATATGAGTGGTCTGCATACAAATACAGCCTGCCTAGGAAGGCCCACTCCTCCAGACTGACACCCGCCCATCAACGCATTTTGATATTTGCATAACACCTCCCACTGTTTGCATCAGGACTCCTGAGAGGAGTCATTTTATTATTATTTTATTACTAATTTTTTTTTTTTTATAATATAATTGGCATGCCCATCCATAAAGAAGTGCTGCAGCAGCTTATTATTATTATTATTATTATTATTATTATCATTATATTGTTGTTAAAAATATTAATAATTTACATTTTATATAATATAATTGGCATGTCAATCCCATAAAGAAGTGCTGCGGAAGCTTATTATTATTATTATTTTATTAACAATATTAATAATTTATTTTTCTATAATATAATTGGCATGCCAATCTGTAAAGAAGTGCTGCAGCAGTTTAGTATTATTATTATTATCATCAATACTATTAATCATGTATGTTTTATATAATATTATTATTGTTATTATTATTATTATTATTATTGTAAAGCTATATTATTAATAATATTAATCATTATTTTTTTATATAATATAATTGACATGCCACTCCACAAAGAAGTGCTGCAGCAGCATAATATTATTATTATTATTATTATCAATGCTATTATTCATTTTTATTTTATATAATACAATTGGCGTGCCAATTCATAAAGAAGCGCTGCACCAGCTTATTATTATTATTATTATCATTATTATTCGAAAGCTATTATTATTGTATTATTAAAAATATTAAAATATTAATAATTCATTTTTTATATAATATAATTGACATGCCACTCCATAAAGAAGTGCTGCAGCAGATTATTATTATTATTATTATTATTATTATTATTTTATTAATAATATTATTAATACATTTTTTATATAAAATAATCGGCATGCCAATCTGTAAAGAAGTGCTGCAGCAGCTTATTATTATTATTATTATTATTATTGTAAAGCTATTATTATTGTATTATTAATAATATTAATAATATTTTTTTTATATAATATAATTGACATGCCACTCCACAAAGAAGTGCTGCAGCAGCTTATTATTTTTATTATTTTATTATTAATAGTAATATATATATTTTTTTGGCATGCCAATCTGTAAAGAAGTGCTGAAGTAGCGTATTACTATTATTATTATTATTATTATTATCAATACTATTAATCATTTATATTTTATATAATACAATTGGCATGCCAATTCATAAAGAAGCGCTGCAGCAGCTTATTATTATTATTATTATCATTATTATTCGAAAGCTATTATTGTATTATTAAAAATATTAATAATTCATTTTTTATATAATATTATTATTATTGTATTATTATTAACAATACTATTAATCATTTATATTTTATATAATATAATTGACATGCCTCTCCACAAAGTGTTGCAGCAGCTTATTATTATTATTTTATTAATAATATTAATAATACATTTTTGATATAAAATAATCGGCATGCCAATCTGTAAAGAAGTGCTGCAGCAGCTTATTATTATTATCATTATTATTCGAAAGCTATTATTGTATTATTAAAAATATTAATAATTCATTTTTTATATAATATAATTGACATACCACTTCACAAATAAGTGCTGCAGCAGCTTATTATTATTTTATTAATAATATTAATAATACATTTTTTATATACTATAATGGGCATGCCAATCTGTAAAGAAGTGCTGCAGCAGCTTATTATTATTATTATTATTATTATCAATACTATTAATAATTTTTATTTTATATAATACAATCAGCATGCCAATTCATAAAGAAGCGCTGCAGCAGCTTATTATTATTATCATTATTATCCGAAAGATATTATTATTGTATTATTAAAAATATTAATAATTCATTTTTTTATATAATATAATTGACATGGCACTCCACAAAGAAGTGCTGCAGCAGCTTATTATTATTATTATTATTTTATTAATAATATTAATATTACATTTTTTTATATAATATAATCGGCATGCCAATCTGTAAAGAAGTGCTGCAGCAGCTTTTTATTAATATTATTATTATTATTATCAATACTATTAATAATTTTTATTTTATATAATACAATCGGCATGCCAATTCATAATAATAATAATAATAATAAGCTGCTGCAGCGCTTCTTTACAGATTGGCATGCTGATTATATTATATAAAAAATGTATTATCAATATTATTAATAAAATAATAATAATAATAATAATAGTAATAATTTATTATTATTTTATTATTAATAATAATTTATTTTGTATATAAAAGAATTGGCATGTCAATCCGTAAAGAAGTTCGGCAGCAGCTTATTATTATTATTATTATTTTATTAATAATAGTAATAATTTTTTTTTTTATATAAAATAATTGGCATGTCAATCCGTAAAGAAGTTCGGCAGCAGCTTATTATTATTAAGCAGTTTTTAGAGAAGTATGAAGTCCATGCGTTACTCTTATCGGACACATTCGGTCAGGGTGGGTGGGGCTCACTCTACGTATTTGTTGGCCAATCTGTTTATTTTGAATCAATCCATACACCACTAATGCCTCCAATAGACTTATTGATCTGCTTCTTCATTGAACTGCTTGCTTCGATCTTTCAATAGAATCTAGAAAAATATCAATTTAATTTCTCACCGCTCTTTCTATCACTCGTGAACGATTTCACGCCGTTGCACAAGGGTGGCCTGGACTGGGAAATCCAGATTGTTTCGGGGACTTTGTCACGTCTGAAAAAAAAAACAAAAAACGTTCAATCAATACGTAAAATAATTCTCACACTCACCAGTAAGATCTTCCGAAATGACTTTTACCATAAAAAGCGATTCGATCGATCAAAGAAAAGATGATTATATGAGATCACAACGTGTGTGGCCGGCCTTACCACTTCCCACCGGCTGTATGCAAGGCCACCATTAGAGATCATGTACAGCCTAGGGTGACCACGTGTCCCGGATTGCCCGGGACAGTCCCACATTTTGCAGATCTGTCCCGGGCACATTAATTCCAGGA
Source organism: Rana muscosa (assembly GCA_029206835.1). Lineage (NCBI taxonomy): Eukaryota > Metazoa > Chordata > Amphibia > Anura > Ranidae > Rana > Rana muscosa. The sequence goes on along the minus strand of CM055116.1, from coordinate 1,271,566,347 downwards.
CAATACAGTGTCCCGGAATGAAACTGACACAGCCACCCCCCCCCGGGCCAATCTGATATACCCCCAAAAAAGGCCACCACATCACCGCTTTACTCACTGACAGTACTTGTCCTGGCCGGGAATGCCTGGAGGAGCACAATCCCCGCCCCCTGCTTGTGATTGGTGAAATCATAAATCCCGCCTCATGTGTCCAATCATTGTGCTGTGATTCGTTACAGCACAAGCTGATTTTTGGGAAGGGAGGGGTGTCCCTGAATGGTAGTTTGGAAATGTGGTCACCCTAGTACAGCCTACCTGACAGGGTCCCCTTGAGCACCCAGAGGACAATAATGAGGTTGCACGCCGTGGTTAATTGTGGGTGTGGAAAATGTGTGCTAACGGTGGGAGGGGCTTAAAACTTGAGCCTATATACAGAGTGCAGGGGTCAGGAGTATGGATTGCACAAAGTGTAGCTAAAGGAGTATAGCCGTAGCCAAAAAACCTTTTAGAATGACACAAATAATAATTTTTACAAAGTCTGTTGCTTCAGAGTTTTTAGATCTTTGTGTCAGATGTTACTATGGGATACTGAAGTATAATTACAAGCATTTCATAAGTGTCAACGGTTTTTATTGACAATTATAGAAAGTTTATGCAAAGAGTCAATATTTGCAGTGTTGACCCTTCTTTTTTTTTTTCAAGACCTCTGCAATTTGCCCCGGCATGCTCTCCATCAACTTCTGGGCCACATCCTGGCTAGGAAAAAGCCACCCCCCCCCACCCCCCAGTTCGGTTCGCATCCAGAACATGCGAGCGGGCAAAAAAAAATTTGTTCGAACACGCGAAAACCGTTAAAGTCTATGGGACACGTACAGGAAAGATCAAAAGTGTTAATTTTAAAGGTTAATATGAAAGTTATTGTCAAAAAATGTGTTTGGGGACCCGGGTCCTGCCCCAGGGGACATGTATCAATGCAAAAAAAAGTTTTTAAAAACGGCCGTTTTTTCGGGAGCAGTGATTTTAATAATGCTTAAAGTGAAACAATAAAAGTAAAATATTTCTTTAAATTTCGTACCTGGGGGGTGTCTATAGTATGCCTGTAAAGTAGCGCATGTTTCCCGTGTTTAGAACAGTCCCTGCACAAAATGACATTTCTAAAGGGAAAAAAGTCATTTAAAACTACTCGCGGCTATTAATGAATCTGTAACGCAACGTGGGTTTCCCGTGACGCGTCATAGGGGGCTGGGTCACCCGTACATGTCACTGGGTAACCCCAGCATTTCCCCTTGCGTCAGAGGTGGCGGGGTCACCCGCGCATGTGACGGGTGGCCCCGCCCTCAGCTATAAAAGAGCTGTCACGGCGGAAGAGCGTCATTGGTCGGCTGCCTCTCGTGGAGGCAGGATCGTGACGTTTTTTTTTTTTTTTTTCCGTATCCCTCGAGAATGGATTACATCGTTGGAATTTTTTCTTTTTTTTTTCTTTTTAATAAAGGAATTGTCCCAAGCTGTCTACTGTGGTTTTTAACATTTTTGACACTTTTTTTTGTGAAATGGTAGGGGTACAATGTACCCGTTACCAATTCACTTAGGGGAGGGCAGAATCTGGGGGTCCCCTTTGTTAAAGGGAGCTTCCAGATTCCGATAAGCCCCCCCGCCTGCAGACCCCCACAACCACCGGACAAGGGTTGTGGGGATGAGGCCCTTGTCCCCATCAACATGGGGACATCCGCCCCATGTTGAGGGCATGTGGCCTGGTACGGTTCAGGAGGGGGGGTGCTCTCTCATCCCACCCTCTTTTCCTGTGGCCTGCCAGGTTTGCGTGCTCGGAAGGGTCTGGTATGGATTTTTGGGGAGAACCCTACGCCATTTTTTTTTTATCTTGGCATGGGGTTCCCCTTAAAAACCATACCAGACCTAAAGGGTCTGGTATGGATTTTGAGGGGGACCCCTACGCCATTTGTTTTAAAAAAATTGGCGCAGGGTTCCCCTTAATATCCATACCAGACCTGAAGGGCCTGATATGGAATTTGGGGGGACCCTCACGCATTTTTTGTTAATTTTGGTTCGGGGTTCCCCTTAATATTCATACCAGACCCAAAGGGCCTGGTAATGGACTGGGGGGGGGGACCCCTGCCGTTTTTTTCAATGACTTTTATCTGTATTGCTGGGACCCGACAATTCATTATAGCCGCGAGTAGTTTTAAACGACTCCTCCTTGCAAACGGAAGGATACAACAGGAAGTGAGAGGAAAATTCTCTCCTGTAAGGGTTAATATGGGAAAAAGGTGTCTCCTCTCCACTGATGCTTTATCACCAATTCTTGTTTCAATAAAAACCCCACATTTTCAAAAAACAGTTGTCATTGGGACGGAAAGTGAGGTGAAATGTTCTGAACAGGGGCACAGACAGCAAAACAAATGTTACAGGGGTGATAACCCTTACCTATGTTTTCCAAAAAGCTTAAAAATAGATTTTTGGGCTGGAGCTACACTTAAACAATGTACCTGTTCAAAATTACAAAGAGATTCTACATAAGAACAAACCTACAGTCCCTGTCTTGTATGCACCGCCTGTATACGGCTGTTCAGAGTATATAGGGCCTTTTTTATTTTGTGTGCGGGGTTCCCCTTAATATCCATACAAGACCCAAAGGGGCTGGTAATGGGCTGGGGTAGGGGGGGGGGGGGGGTTGATGGGGTAGCTATGCCATTTTTCTTAAAGATTTTCATCCATATTACCGGGACCAGACATTACATTAAAGCCGCAAGCAGTTTTAAATGGCTTTTTTTCCTTTAGAAATTTCATTTTGTGCAGGGACAGTTCTAAACACGGGAAACATGCGCTACTTTACAGGCATACTATAGACACCCCCCAGGTAGGAAATTTAAAGGAATATTTCACTTTTATTGTTTCACTTTAAGCATTATTAAAATCACTGCTCCCGAAAAAAAACTTCCGTTTTTAAAACTTTTTTTTGCATTGATACATGTCCCCTGGGGCAGGACCCGGATCCCCAAACACTTTTTATGACAATAACTTGCATATTAACCTTTAAAATTAGCACTTTTGATTTCTCCCATAGACTTTTAAAGGGTGTTCCGCGGCTTTCGAATTTTCCACGAACACCCAAAATTGTTCGCTATTCGGCGAACGGGCGAACAGCCAATGTTCGAGTCGAACTCATGTTCGACCCGAACATAAAGCTCATCCCTAATCCTGACTGATGGCTGCCCCCCATTCTTGCATAATCAATGCTTGGAGTTTGACAGAATTTGTGGCGGGGTGGGGGGGGGGTTGTTCACCCGCCTCTTGAGGATTGACCATAAGTTCTCAATGGGATTAAGGTGTGGGGAGTTTCCTGGCCATGGACCCAAAATTTTGAGGTTTTGCCTACCACTTAGTTATCACTTTTGCATTATGACAAGGTGCTCCGTCATGCTGGAAAAGACATTGTTCCTCACCAAACTGTTCTTGGATGGTTGGGAGAAGTTGCCCTCGGAGAATGTTTTTGTACCATTCTTTATTCATGGATTGGTTCTTAGGCAAAATTCTAAGTGTGCCCACTCCCTTGGCTGAGAAACAACCCCACACATGAATGGTCTCAGAATGCTTTACTGTTGGCATGGCACAGGACTGATGGTAGCCTTCACCTTTTCTTCTCTGGACAAGGTTTTTTCCGGATGCCCCTAACAATCATAGAAAAATGACTCATCAGAGAAAATGACTTTCCCCCAGTCCTCAGCAATCCAATCCCTTTGTTTGTTCCTGATGTTTTTCCTGGAGAGAAGTGGATTCTTTGCAGCCCTTCTTGGCACCAGGTCATCTTCCAAAAGTCTTCTCCTCCTTTTTGTTTTTAAAAATCCACGGTGGTGCAAAGGCCTACAACGAAAAAAAAAAAACGTAAGTATACAAAAAACGTGCATGGGTGTGCTTTAGTCTACCCCCTGAAAGAGTAGGACTTCTACCCTGACCCCCCCGGGGCGCAAGGCTCCTGACGGAAACATAGGTTTTACATGGTCTGCCTAGCCAGAAAGCCTGGCAGAACCCGTTCTCCTTGGACAGCCGAAGCCATTCTCGAATACTAGGTCAAGGGAGCTCTCCCCGAAGAGAGACCCCACCCAGAGGCAGGGGAAGAAGGAAACCTGAGGGCCACACATCCTCCCCCTAGACGTCAGGGTAAGCCAGAGGACTCACACCCTTCGTCCAGTGAAGAAAACACACACAAAAGTGCAAAAGGTGACAAACGTGGGAGAAAAATAAATTAGAATAATAAAGTGGCCGTGCCAAATAGTGCACTGGCCGGGCCCTGAGGTCTTCTCCTCACTGTGCATGCCGATGTCCTCACACCTGCCTGCTGCCGCTTCTGAGTAAGCTCTGCACTGGTGGTGCCCCCGATCTCGCAGCTAAATCAACTGTAGGAGACGGTCCTGGCGCTTGCTGGACTTTCTTGGGCGCCCTGAAGCCTTCTTCACAAATGCAGTGGAAATGTTTTTTTATGGGATTAAGTTAATTTCCATGGCAAAGAGGGACTTTGCAATTAATTTCAATTCATCTGATCGCTCTTCATAACATTCTGGAGTGTATGCAAATTGCCATCATAAAAGGCAGCAGATTTTGTGAAAGTTAATTTGTGTCATTCTCAAAACTTTTGGCCACGGCTGTACAGAGTGCAGGGTTCAGGAGTATGTATCGTACAGGGTGTATGTTCAGGAGTGGGTAAGCTACAGAGTTCCGGGGGCAGGTCAATGTATTGTGCAGAGTGTAGGTTCAGGAGTATGTATTGTACAGAGTGTAGGTTCAGGAGTATGTATTGTACAGAGTGTAGGTTCAGGAGTATGTATTGTACAGAGTATAGGTTCAGGAGTATGTACAGGCATACCCCGCTTTAAGTACACTCACTTTACATACTTTCGCGAGTAAGGACATACCCGCCAGTGTATGTAAAGTGCCTCACAAGTACTGTACAGACATTTTGCAGCCGCAGTAGAAGGAGCTGAAGCTCTGAGAGCATAGCCTGCCCTGTTCCAGTGTGCCCCTGACACCCCCACTACAGCCCCTGAGACCTCAGCTACAGCTCCTGGCACCCCCACTACAGCCCCTGACCCCCCACTACACCCTAGAAGTGAAAAAAAGGTATTGTTTCACTTTAAGTACATTTTCATTTTACCTACATGCTCTGGTCCCATTGTGTACTTAAAAGTGGGGTAAGCCTGTATTGTACAGAGTGTAGGTTCAGGAGTATGTATTGTACAGAGTGTAGGTTCAGGAGTATGTATTGTACAGAGTGTAGGTTCAGGAATATGCATTGTACAGAATATAGGTTCAGGAGTATGTATTGTACAGAGTGTAGGTTCAGGAGTATGTATTGTACAGAGTGTAGGTTCAGGAGTATGTATTGTACAGAGTGTAGGTTCAGGAGTATGTATTGTACAGAGTGTAGGTTCAGGAGTATGGATTGTACAGAGTGTAGGTTCAGGAGTATGTATTGTACAGAGTGTAGGTTCAGGAGTATGTATTGTATAGAGTGTAGGTTCAGGAGTATGTATTGTACAGAGTATAGGTTCAGGAGTATGTATTGTACAGAGTATAGGTTCAGGAGTATGTATTGTACAGAGTGTAGGTTCAGGAGTATGTATTGTACAGAGTGTAGGTTCAGGAGTATGCATTGTACAGAGTATAGGTTCAGGAGTATGTATTGTACAGAGTATAGGTTCAGGAGTATGTATTGTACAGAGTGTAGGTTCAGGAGTATGTATTGTACAGAGTGTAGGTTCAGGAGTATGTATTGTACAGAGTGTAGGTTCAGTAGTATGTATTGTACAGAGTGTAGGTTCAGTAGTATGTATTGTACAGAGTGTAGGTTCAGGAATATGCATTGTACAGAGTATAGGTTCAGGAGTATGTATTGTACAGAGTGTAGGTTCAGGAGTATGTATTGTACAGAGTGTAGGTTCAGGAGTATGGATTGTACAGAGTGTAGGTTCAGGAGTATGGATTGTACAGAGTGTAGGTTCAGGAGTATGGATTGTACAGAGTGTAGGTTCAGGAGTATGTATTGTACAGAGTGTATGTTCAGGAGTATGTATTGTACAGAGTATGGGTTCAGGAGTATGTATTGTACAGAGTATAGGTTCAGGAGTATGTATTGTACAGAGTGTAGGTTCAGGAGTATGTATTGTACAGAGTGTAGGTTTACCTTATTTTCATGTGAAAGGTCTATTCCAACAGTTTCACCTATTTATGGCTCTGTGACCTCCACGCAATCCATTTCTCTAACGACGGGGACACCAAAAAGGAACTCAAAGTCCATTTTTATTTTTTTTTCACCATTTTTTTTTTACACATCACTTTAATATCATATCCCTCCCCCCATCATCGTCTGTTAACCGCAAATTCCAGAATACGCGAGAACACACGCAGTAAGACAATCTCTCAACATCAGTACACCGGTAACCGAACCTTCCCACCCCGATATTCACCGTCCCCAGTCCATTAACAAGGCTCGATCGATAGGCTTTGTTGCAGAAAAGTAAGACGGGGTGAATTTGCTGATCAAGCGCAGAGCGCGGGAACGGCGGTAAAGCGATCCGTCATCTGATAGTGTGTAGTCATATCTGGAATGTCTTCTTTGCTGGGCGGGGGAAGGTAGGCATTGATTATGTTAATAATTCATGCTGTGACTGAACTCTACAAGGAAAGTGTCTTGTCCTGCCATTAACCTCTCTTTAACCTTTGGAGGACATCACACATAACAACAGCCCGGTAAAGTGCATAAAATGCCCAAAAACACCAGAACTCAATGATTTGGAGGGGTGTCAACTTATTTATGGCTGTATAGTTCAGATTTGTACATAAGGGCAGCCATATTTGCAAATGACATAGACGGCGGGGGTGCTTTATTGTTCCTCAGACTCAATGACATCTTCAGTTGACCACTGAACATGCATAAAGATATCACTGCCCCAGGCGGTCCAACGGCTTCTCCATGGGTTGCGGGTGCACACTTGGATGGGTCTGTTTTTCATCAAAGTCTCCAAATCTATATGAAAAAAGCAAATTATTTTTTTCTTTGTATCCAACAAACTTACCGTATATACTCGAGTATAAGCCGAGTTTTTCAGCACATTTTTTTGTGCTGAAAATGCTCCCCCTTGGCTTATACTCGAGTCTGTGTCCATCTTCAACTTTGTGTGCCTGATCCTGGACAGCCGTAGGTCCCCTGGACCTCAAACTTGGCACACGTGTAGCCCCACTCTTCCGCTACAAGTGTGCAAAGTTTGTTGTCCAGGGGCCCTACGGCCGGGGAGCACCGATTTTTCAAAGCCGGGCACCGCCTTCCATAGACTCCCATGTTAGAACGTCAGTCTAGTCACACAGCGCCGGAGATCAGGTAGGGTCTGTGTCCATCTTCAACTTTGTGTGCCTGATCCCGGCCAGCCGTAGGTCCCCTGGACCCCAAACTTGGCACACGTGTAGCCCCACTCTTCCGCTATGTTATAACGTCCCACTCTTCCCATGTTAGAACGTCAGTCTAGTCACACAGCGCCGGAGATCAGGTAGGGAGATTGGGCACAGTGAGGCATGGGCACAGTAAGGCACAGTGAGGCATGGACACAGTGAGGCAAAGTGAGGCACAGTGAGCAGGGCCGCTGATAGAAATCATGGGGCCCGTACAGCCTACCTGATGGGGCCCCCTTCAGCTCCACCCCTTGTCCCTCCTTCAGCCCCACCCCTGGCCCATCCCCAGACCCTGCCTTGAAACAAAGTCAATATGGCCAATGCCATATTGTTCTCCAGACAGTGCCATCCATGCCGCCAATGGCATAATGCCATTGGCAGCATGGGTGGCACTGTCTCTGCAGGCAACACATGCGTTATGGCATTAGCGTCATGGGTTGCACTGTCTGCAGCACATTATGGCATTGGCGGCATGGGTGGCACTGTCTCTGCAGGCAGCACATGCATTATGGACCATAATGCATGTGCTACCTGCTGACAGTGCCACCCATGCCGCCAATGCCACATTGTGCTGCAGACAGTGCCACCCATGCCGCCAATGGCATAATGCCATTGGTAGCATGGGTAGGCACTGTCTTTTCAGGCAGCACATGTGTTATGGCATTAGCATCATGGATGGCACTGTCTGCAGCACAATATGGCATTGGTGGGATGAGTGGCACTGTCTCTGCAGGCAGCACATGCGTTATGGCTTTAGCGTCATGGGTGGCACTGTCTTCAGCACATTACGGCATTGACGGCATGGGTGGCACTGTCTCTGCAGGCAGCACATGCATTATGGACCATAATGCATGTGCTACCTGCTGACAGTGCCACCCATGCCATATTGTGCTGCAGACAGTGCCACCCATGACGCTAATGCCATAGCACATGTGCTACCTGCTGACAGTGCCACCCATGCCGACAATGCCATATTGTGCTGCAGACAGTGCCACCCATGCCGCCAATGGCATAATGCCAGACTCTGATCGGTCATAGCTGGAGGATTTTTTTTTTTAACATTAATTACTTAACTGTTCAGGTTGCCCGGGCCCCCCTGCTGGCGGGGCCCGGTACAACAGGGCCAGTTGTACTGGCCTATCAGCGGCCCTGACAGTGAGGCATGCAGATGGATACCCTAGGCTTATACTCGAGTAAATACGTTTTCCCAGTTTTTTGTGGTAAAATTAGGTGCCTCGGCTTATATTCGGGTCGGCTTATACTCGAGTATACAGTATATGGTAATTACTCATGAAGCAGAGACGGACCAGACCAAGCAACAATCATGTTGAAATGTGTCAGAAGAGTAGGAGAGGGTCTGGCAGAGAGTGATGTGCAATATTCTGGCTTCGTGAACCTGCCTTATGAGTAATTAAATTGGTTGGCATCAGTAGACCGCATTGGAAAATAGTTTCTTGGTCTGCTTAGTCCTCCTATTTTCTTTTCCTAGTTCATCAGGCTGAAGAGTCCATCGAGCTCAACCAGTAATAGAAAACCTCAATATATACAACCCTATACCCACAGTTGATTATTTTTATTATACAGGACTTATATAGCGCCAACAGTTTGTGCAGCGCTTAACAAAATGAAGGTAGACATTACAGTTACATTACAATTTGGTACAAGAGGAATCAGAGGGTCCTGCTCATTAGCGCTTACAATCTAAAAGGGAGGGTCAATTGATTAGACATGTGCGGTACGTTTCGTACGAATTCGAAAAATTCGTACAAATTTCCGAAAATTCGTACATTCGGAAGCATCCGAAATACGAATTTCTGTTCTTACGAATTTTATCCGAAATACAAAATTTCGTTGACGAATTTCGCTTCGGGAGTGGGAGAGACGGCTCAGACTGGTACTGGTAGTCGATGGGAGATTCAGAATTGGACAAAATAAGAATGTTCGTTAATATCGTTTTATCATTGTCATAATAATTACGATTTTTCGTTATGATGAAGTAAAAAAAAAACAGGAAGTCAGCACAGCACAGGGATGGTGGGGGCCCCTCATAATGAGCACAGCACAGGGATGGTGGGGGCCCCTCATAATGAGCACAGCACAGGGATGGTGGGAGCCCCTCATAATGAGCACAGCTCAGGGATGTTGGGAGCCCCTCATAATGAGCACAGCACAGGGATGTTGGGAGCCCCTCATAATGAGCACAGCACAGGGATGGTGGGAGCCCCTCATAATGAGCACAGCACAGGTATGGTGGGGGCCCCTCATAATGAGCACAGCACAGGGGTGGTGGGAGCCCCTCATAATGAGCACAGCACAGGGATGGTGGGAGCCCCTCATAATGAGCACAGCACAGGGATGGTGGGAGCCCCTCATAATGAGCACAGCACAGGGATGGTGGGGGCCCCTCATAATGAGCACAGCTCAGGGATGCTGGGAGCCCCTCATAATGAGCACAGCACAGGGATGGTGGGAGCCCCTCATAATGAGCACAGCACAGGGATGGTGGGAGCCCCTCATAATGAGCACAGCACAGGGATGGTGGGAGCCCCTCATAATGAGCACAGCTCAGGGATGTTGGGAGCCCCTCATAATGAGCACAGCACAGGGATGGTGGGGACCCCTCATAATGAGCACAGCACAGGGATGGTGGGGACCCCTCATAATGAGCACAGCACAGGGATGGTGGGGGCCCCTCATAATGAGCACAGCACAGGGATGGTGGGGGCCCCTCATAATGAGCACAGCACAGGGATAATGGGAGCCCCTCATAATGAGCACAGCAGGGGTACAGCCCCAGGAGGAAGTCAGCACAGCACAGGGATGGTGGGAGCCCCTCATAACGAATGTTCGTAATTGTTAAGAAAAGTTAACGAACCTAACGAACTTTCGTATTTTGTACGAATCCAAATAGAATTTCGGACACGAATTACAAAATACGAATTACCAGGCTACTACAAACCCTGGAAGTCAGCACAGCACAGGGATGGTGGGAGCCCCTCATAATGAGCACAGCACAGGGATGGTGGGAGCCTCTCATAATGAGCACAGCACAGGGATGATGGGAGCCTCTCATAATGAGCACAGCACAGGGATGATGGGAGCCCCTCATAATAAGCATAATGGGTCGACGACTGCCATATTGAGAAAGGTATTTTTTGCTTTTTAACTTCATCATGACGAATGTTCGTAATTGTTACGAAAAGTTAACGAACATAACGAAAATTCATATTTCGTACGAAACAAATCCAAATTGAATTTCGGACATGAATTACGAAATATGAATTTTCGGCCAATACGAAACGGAACGAAACTAAACAAATTTATTGACGGCGCACATGTCTACAATTGATACAAAAGGTAATAGCTGTGGGGGATGAGCTGATGGAGAAAGTAAAACAGTGTTAGTTAGAAGCAGGATAGGCTTCTTTAAAGAGAAGGGTTTTCAGGGATCGCCAAAAGATGGATAGATTAGAGGACAGTCGGACAGATTGGGGTAGGAAGTTCCAAAGGATGGGAGAAGCTCTGGAGAAATCCTGGAGGCGAGCATGGGAGGAGGTGACAAGGGAGCTAGAGAGCAGGAGGTCTTGGGAGGACCGAAGAGAGTGGCTTGGTTGGTATTTTGGGACTAGGTTAGTGATGTAGCTGGGAGTTATGGATGGTTTTGTAAATTAAATGTTAGTACTTTGAATTTTATTTGTTGGGTGAGTGGAAGGCAGTGGAGGGTTTGGCAGAGAGGGGTGGAGGACAGTGAACGGTTGGTAAGGTGGATGAGTCTTGCAGCGGCATTCATTATGGACTAAAGGGGGGATAGCCTATGTAAAGGTAATCCAATGAGGAGGGAGTTGCAGAAGTCGAGGCGAGAGATAACCAGGGAGTGAATTAGAAGCTTTATGGTGTCATTAGTTAAAAAGGGGCGTATTCTGGAAATTATCCAAATGAAGGTTAAAAAATCTTATGAAATCTGGTCCTGGCCCCTAAGGCAATTGGATATTCCCTGGATCAACATTCTCTGGTGGTATTACTCATATTGATTTGACACATTTAAAAATGGTGTCCTATGATGTGATTGTCGTTTCCTGAACAACACCAGTAAAGTGCAGGGAACATATTTATTGTGTGGACATTCCTTCTTCGGGACATAAAGGTCTACGGCTGGGAATGTCGTCAGGAGGCCTATGACACCAATCAGGGCACAAGATGGTGGAGGGGTCGGCTTCAGCAGGTGTGATCATGTTCTAGCAGGGGTGAAGCGGGGGTAGGTATTTGTGCTTTGGCATCAAAACTAGCCAACCATGAAGCCCCTCTTACACCTTCCCTGGGTTTAGATATTCTTTAGTTCCCCCTGGATCTACACATGCTCACCTTAAGCATGCTCCCCCACCACTTTATTCACCTGCTGAGAGTTATCCTTAAATTTGCAGCTTGGAGCTTAGACAGGGTGGAGAACATTCCTCCTGCCCGCATATGAGTCCTCAAACAGCCAATCACCAAGCACCAGTGTGTTCACAAGGGGGAGTCGGTCACGTGTGTAACGCTTCAGGCAATGTTACTATAAAGTTTGGTGTGGATCACAGCTTCAGAGGTATATATGATATACCTAACAGTTAACTATAAGTAGGCAGAAGTCAGATAGGGAGACTCAGATAATTTGGGAATACTAGTGGTTTTATTTAGCTTGGTAGTACACAGTCATAACATGGAGTTTCAAAGGAAACTTAGGTGAAGTAGCAGTACACAGGATAATAGGTTATAGTATACGGAGGAATACTTGCTGTGAGTGGACTGGGGTTCTGTCCGGCCCAAAATCTGAAAGTTGGAGGGGCTCTGACCGGCCCAATAGTGAAGAGGCAGCCGGGCTCTATCCGGCCCAATAGTGAGATGGAAGTCGGGGCTCTATCCGGGCCAATAGTGAGATGGAAGTCGGGGCTCTATCCGGCCCAATAGTGAGATGGAAGTCGGGGCTCTATCCGGCCCAATAGTGAGATGGAAGTCGGGGCTCTATCCGGCCCAATAGTGAGATGGAAGTCGGGGCTCTATCCGGCCCAATAGTGAGATGGAAGTCGGGGCTCTATCCAGCCCAATAGTGAGATGGAAGTAGGGGCTCTATCCGGCCCAATAGTGAGATGGAAGTAGGGGCTCACTCCGGCCCAATAGTGAGATGGAAGTCGGGGCTCTATCCGGCCCAATAGTGAGATGGAAGTAGGGGCTCTATCCGGCCCAATAGTGAGATGGAAGTCGGGGCTCTATCCGGCCCAATAGTGAGATGGAAGTAGGGACTCTATCCGGCCCAATAGTGAGATGGAAGTAGGGGCTCTATCCGGCCCAATAGTGAGGGAAGACTTTTGTCAGCTGCTGGAGCTATTTACCTGGTGTCAGGTTCCTAGCACGAACACCAAGCAAAGGGTGTCGGCTGTTTAAGTAGGGAGAAGAGGTGGAGTCGGATGATATCGCTGTGAGTCATCGGACTGTGACGGAGTTGGTTGAGATCTCGGAGCCCTGGTGGAGAGATAAGATTATTACAGGATTCGCGGTGGAGAGTTAAGGACATTACAACGTGCTCCTGGCTACCTGGAAAGACTTCCGTGGCCGAACAGAGCAGGGGGGCAGTGAACAATAGGCGATTATGTGCAGCTGGGAAGGGAGCAGTTAAGTGAACCAACTTCTCATCCCAGCATGGGCGGGATCACTTTAAGCACCCCATGGGAGGCTCAGCCCACGAGGCTGCAGATATAATAGAAATAACACATTTTGGGTGGACCGACCCTTTAAAAGATGTCTAGAAGACATTACGTGAAAAAAAATGCAGCGAGGATAAGCGCTGAAGAGCTGGAATATGAGCGATACGGATGGCGAATGAATTGAAATCTTTAAAAATTCATTTGTAGTCATGAGTCTGGCTATTCCCTGGATTGCTTCCTGCCGAGCGGATTAATTAGTGATCTGAAGCATGGAAGTAATAACGTCGTCTAGGAGAAGAGAATTAATATAGAAAAGCATCAGAGAGTGACAGAGTATGTCCCCCCCACCCTCCCCTGCTCAACCTTACAGGGGCCCTCCGAGCACCTGTCTACTTGACAACCTGTCGAGGTCGTAAGGGGGATGACGGGTTATAATCTTCTCACCCGCCGAAGTAAAGGTCTCTTTGTTATCTGTAATTATATCCTGAGGAACCTTCACTGTGGGGAATAGAAGGAAGACTCCCCACCAAACCAAGCACAATGTAACCCTTCTTCTCCCGGTCCTTTTACCGATGTCAAGCTGCCTTGGTACCTAAATTCAGGAACAATATCAATTCCCACAATGCATTGCTCCTATGTACGTGATAGGCGCACAATCAGCCATGTTGCAATCTCAGTAACAGAAGGTACTTACTTCCCGCACAACACCCAAAAACTAGTCTCTGCTTATAGATAAGTGGGGGGAGTCATGCAATTCATCTATTGTTGCCACCTTTGACCATCTGTACACCAATTGTGTAGATCTAGGGTTGCCACCTGTCTGGGATTCACCTGGACAGTCTGCCATAGGCGTGCGCACAGGGTGTGCCAGGTGTGCTCAGGCACACCCTAATCACCCTGTACAGCACAGATTCCCCCTATTGCCCTGGGACCCCTTCTTCCTCCCACAGTGCTTCTGGCTTCCCTCCTCTCCTCTTCCACCGGATGCTGCTGCGGGGACACACAGCGGGATGTTTTAGGGTGAGTGGGGAAGGGGCTGGTAAATATGTGATTTACTGGCCCCTTCCCTTTCTGAGTTAACACAGAGAGTGATCGGTAGCGTGTGTTTAAGCTTTGGGGTGCACACCCTAATCCAATAGGCTGCGCACACTTATGCAGTCTGCATTTTGAATCATGTGTCCGGGTTTCAGTCCGACACATTATTCAGACCGGGCTGTGGCTCCACAAGTAACCAAGATAATCACAGACAAATCTGTTGCTGTCTGGGAGTTGCGGGCGGCTGTCTGGGGGACAGCAGGGCGATGATGTCGGCAAGAGCAATTTGGCCACACCCACTTTTCGCTGCAGCACGCTATGGGCACCGCATTACTACTCTCCTTGGGGCACCCAAAGGTGTTCCAGGCCACTAAAGTGTTTGGGTTTTGACTTGAAGAAAAGGTGACAACCCTATGTATATCACAGGTGTGGCCATCACTGTACAGAGCCAGTATTGCCAACTTGCATACAGCTGTTTCAGGCTTCCTAGCCCTCATCAGTGCAACATATGGATAAAAAGCCTGAAACTGCTGCACTTAGCCAGCCGGTTTACCATTGTTTTATTTTTAAAGACAGGCGCACTTTACAGCGGAGCTCGGTGCTGAACGTGACCCCAATTCTGTGTCCCCCAAATGGGCATGAGAGGAGGAAGATAAGACGGTGTAAATAAAAAATAGATCCGGATGGTGTTTGGCAGCCACATCGCTCAACAACAAAAAAGTGAAACGAGGGAGATCAAAGCCATATAAACAGAACGGGAGAGAGAGCAGCCAAGGAAAACAGAAGTGTCTGAGGATGGGAGGTGGGGGTTCGCCAAGCGATGGTGTGTGCGTTCGCTGTCTGTAGAGAGGAGACGCATGCCAGGTAGAACCAGCGTAGGGAAAGGAGCCTGGACGTGGGCCCTTGAAAATTGCTAAATTCCCGATGTGTCACATTATACAGCAACAGGATAATTTTTCGGAAAAGTTCCACTTTTTATAATAAAAGAGCCATCCTTGAGCTCTGGTCCAGTAATTTTGCCTTGGCTGAGATGATGTCATCAGTCTGCTGCAGGCAGGAGCAAGCATTTCCTCAATCTCCTCTTCCAAAGTGATTAGGCTGCAACATGGTAACGTTGTAAGTAACAAGTCACAAGGAGAGAGGCTGCAGCACTAAGGCTCCGGCATTCACCTACAGCCACCTAACGCAACACACCTTAGTGGTTAGAAGTGCACCTAGAGTAAGGAAATGCTTGCAGCAGGCTGAAATGCCTGGCAAAGCATGGTAAGGGTCTTGTTGATTTTCGGCACATCAGCATGCATTGACAGTCAATCCATTTCAATGTATTGCCTTAACACAGTGCACGATAACGCACAACATAATGTACGGCGAGAATGTAGGTGGGCCCTCAAAATATCAGTGTTGACTTTTTCTTAAGTATGCACCAAAATGTGATTGATCTGATGGGGAAATGGTTGAAACCGTCTATCAAAGTAATGGGTGAATGGGTGACGATGGCTATCAATCTGATGGGTAAATGGACGAGGATGCCGATCAGGCTGATGTGTAATTTGGTGAAGACCTTGGGTAAACGGGTAAAGATGTCGCTCAATGTGATGGGTAAATGGGTGAAGACTCTGGTCAATCTGATGGGTAAATCGGTGAAGACGTTGGTCAGTCTGATGGGTAAATTGGTGAAGATGTCGGTCAACTTGATGGACAAATTGGTGAAGACCTTGGTCAATCTGATAGGTAAATTGGTGAAGATGTTGGTCAATCTGATAGGTAAATTGGTGAAGATGTTGGTCAACTTGATGGATAAATTGGTGAAGACCTTGGTCAATCTGATGAGTAAATGGGTAAAGACATAGTCAACTTGATGGCCAAATTGGTGAAGACGTTGGTCAATCTGATGGGTAAATGGGTGAAGACGTTGGTCAACTTAATGAATAAATTGGTGAAGGCCTTGGTCAATCTGATGGGTGAGGACATCAACTGATCTGTTGGGTAATTTGGTGAAAATGTCGATCAATGTGATGGGTAAATAGATGAAGGCACTGATCAACCTGATGGGTAAATAGGCGAAGATATGGATTGAGCTGATGGCTAAATGGGTGAAGATGTTGGTTAAATAGGGTGAAGACGGTGATCGATCGGATGGCTGAATGGGTGAAGATGTTTATCGATCTGATGGGTAAAGTCATAGATAGATCTGATAGGTAAATGGGTGAAGATATTGATTGAGCTGAAGGGTACATGGGTGAAGACGTTAATCGATCTAATGGGTATATAGGTGAAGGCGTTCATTCATCTGCTGGGTAAATGGGTAAAGACATTGATTGATCTGATGGGTAAAGTCATACATAGATCTGATGGGTGAAGATATTGATTGAGCTGATGGGTAAATGGGTGAAAATGTTGATCAATGTGACGGGGTAAATGGGCGAAGACATTGATCGATCTTTTGGGTAAATAAAGGAAGATATTGATCGATCTGATGCATAAAGTCATAGATTGATGGGGTGGGTAAATGGGCAAAGATATTATTTGATCTGATGGGAGAAGACATCAATCAATCCGATGAATAAATGGGTGAAGATGTTGATCGATCTGATGAATAAATGGGTGAAGAAGTGGATCAATCTGATGGGTAAATGGATGAAAATGCTGATCAATGTGATGGGTAAATGGATGAAGATGCTGATCAATCTGATGGGTAAATGGGTGAGATATTGATTGAGCTGATGGCAAAATGGGTGAAGATGTTGATCAATGTGACGGGGTAAATAGGTGAAGATGATGATTGATCTGCTGGCTTAATGGGTGAAGACATTGACTGATCTTATGGGTAAAGTCACAGATAGATCTGATGGTTAAATGGGTAAAGATGTTGACCGATCTGATGGGTAAATGGGTGAAGATGTTGACCGATCTGATGGATAAATGGGTGAAGATGTTGACCGATCTGATGGGTAAATGGGTGAAGATGTTGACTGATCTGATAGGAAAATGGGTGAAGATGTTCAGATGATGTAATGGGAAAATGGGTGAAGATGTTGACCGATCTGATGGGTAAATGGGTGAAGATGTTGACCGATCTGATGGGTAAATGGGTGAAGATGTTGAGATTATGTAATGGGAAAATGGGTGAAGATGTTGACCGATCTGATGGGTAAATGGGTGAAGATGTTGACCGATCTGATGGGTAAATGGGTGAAGATGTTGACCGATCTGATGGATAAATGGGTGAAGATGTTGACCGATCTGATGAGTAAATGGGTGAAGATGTTGACCGATCTGATGGATAAATGGGTGAAGATGTTGACCAATCTAATGGGTAAATGGGTGAAGATGTTGACCGATCTGATGGGTAAATGGGTGAAGATGTTGACTGATCTGATAGGAAAATGGGTGAAGATGTTGACCGATCTAATGGGTAAATGGGTGAAGATGTTGACCGATCTGATGGCTAAATGGGTGAAGATGTTGACCGATCTGATGGGTAAATGGGTTAAGATGTTGACCGATCTGATGGATAAATGGGTGAAGATGTTGACCGATCTGATGGGTAAATGGGTGAAGATGTTGACCGATCTGATAGGAAAATGGGTGAAGATGTTGACCGATCTGATGGGTAAATGGGTGAAGATGTTGACTGATCTGATGGGTAAATGGGTGAAGATGTTGACCGATCTGATGGGTAAATGGGTGAGATGTTGACCGATCTGATGGGTAAATGGGTGAAGATGTTGAGATGATGTAATGGGAAAATGGGTGAAGATGTTGACCGATCTGATGGGTAAATGGGTGAAGATGTTGACTGATCTGATGGGTAAATGGGTGACGATGTTGACCGATCTGATGGGTAAATGGGTGAGATATTGACCGATCTGATGGGTAAATGGGTGAAGATGTTCAGATGATGTAATGGGAAAATGGGTGAAGATGTTGACCGATCTGATGGGTAAATGGGTGAGATGTTCAGATGATGTAATGGGAAAATGGGTGAAGATGTTGACCGATCTGATGGGTAAATGGGTGAAGATGTTGAGATGATGTAATGGGAAAATGGGTGAAGATGTTGACCGATCTGATGGGTAAATGGGTGAAGATGTTGACCGATCTGATGGGTAAATGGGTGAAGATGTTGACCGATCTGATGGGTAAATGGGTGAGATATTGACCGATCTGATTGTTAAACCGGTGAAGATGTTCAGATGATGTAATGGGAAAATGGGTGAAGATGTTGACCGATCTGATGGGTAAATGGGTGAAGATGTTGAGATTATGTAATGGGAAATGGGGTGAAGATGTTGACCGATCTGATGGGTAAATGGGTGAAGATGTTGACCGATCTGATGGGTAAATGGGTGAGATATTGACCGATCTGATTGTTAAACCGGTGAAGATGTTCAGATGATGTAATGGGAAAATGGGTGAAGATGTTGACCGATCTGATGGGTAAATGGGTGAAGATGTTGAGATTATGTAATGGGAAAATGGGTGAAGATGTTGACCGATCTGATGGGTAAATGGGTGAAGATGTTGACCGATCTGATGGGTAAATGGGTGAAGATGTTGACCGATCTGATGGATAAATGGGTGAAGATGTTGACCGATCTGATGGGTAAATGGGTGAAGATGTTGACCGATCTGATGGGTAAATGGGTGAAGATGTTGACCGATCTGATGGGTAAATGGGTGAAGATGTTGAGATGATGTAATGAGAAAATGGGTGAAGATGTTGGCCTATCTGATGAATAAATGGGTGAAGATGTTGAATGATCTGATGGATAAATTGGTGAAGACGTCGATCGATCTGATTTGTGAAGGCCACCATCTACTGCATATGGAAATTGGTGAAGGTGTTGATCAATCTGATAGGGAAATAGATAAAACCACTGATCGATCTGATAGGTAAATGGATGAAGACATTGGCTGATGTGATCTGATTGCTTTCAGTAGCTCTAAAAAGTCTTTATTCAGACTTAAGCAGCCAGCATCAGTCAGAGGTCCCTGGCAAGGCATTCTGGGTAATTTGGGTCAGTGTCCATCTCTTGCCCTTTGTTGGGAGAGTCCAGGATTTAGCCATCTGCTGACCCGTAGTCAGTGTGTTGACTTTCTACAGCTGAATGCAGGTATTGTCCCGGGAAATGCCTTCATTTCATATGTAAGGAGTTGGGTGTCTGCAGGGAGGTTTTTGTGCTCTTCCAGCCCATCTGTGACTCTCCGCAGACCGGTCGGTGCTTCTGCTTCTTAGAGGGATGCAAGAGCAATAGAGAGTCATATCTTCCTCCTCAGCACTGCAATCAGTCAGATATTGGAGGTTTACAGCCACACCGCCACCAAGGAACCGATCGCAGTATTCTGATTGGAGGAGAGTTCATGGGTGCGAATATATTGCTAGGTGAGCAAATCTCACTTTTTTTTTATAGAATTGAATATTAGATACGTTCGGTGTCTCGGACCGGTCCATCAGCCTCCTGGGATGTGACTTGTCATGGAAGGTTTCAGGTGGGGGGTTGGTGTGCGGTCCAAGCTGACATCATTTCTGGAATGGAATTGCGGAAGCGGGAGAGAGTACCTGTCAGAAATAGGTACCCACTCCAAGAAAAGCAAAAAAAAAAAAAAAAAAAGATTCAATATATTTGGGGGGGGGGGGAGGCGGGCTGATGAGTGGTCCTTTCACTTTGAAGCGTAGGTTCCCTTTAAGATAACAAAGTAATAAGTAGTATATTTTTAGGACATGGCTTTTCTTTGTTTTTACAGTCTTGCAGAAATGATTTTATATTATATGCAAATCATAGACAAAACAAATTAAAAAAATTAACAAAACTAAAATCTACTTCGATTAGTTAAAGTTTTAAACAAAAATTTGTCTTACTATAGATTAAAAAGTATAAATTGTATTATATTATTTGTTCTTTTTAAATGAAGATGTCAAAATTGTGGTACGAAGCATTGCAAAAATATTTACAATAAATTAAAGGGTCTTTTTTTTAATATATATATTTTTAAGGCAATATAAAAAATAAAATAAAAAAGACAACAAAAAGAAAACTTCCCGCAAGAAATAAAACCAGAAAAGTTTAAATATTAATGGTTAGAAAAATAGAAATAATAGAAAAAATTGTTAGGAAAATAATGGGGAAATAGGAAGAAAGAGTTAATTAGAAATCATTAGAATGAACTTATGGTTTATAAGGGTTTAAATAGGGGCAGATTTTTTACCCCTTGTTAGTTACTTTGTATCTCTCTATCTCCCGTCTGATCAATGTTTATAAACAATGTTACTTTGTATCTCTCTATCTCCTGTCTGATCAATGTTTATAAACAATGTTACTTTGTATCTCTCTATCTCCCGTCTGATCAATGTTTATAAACATTGTTACTTTGTATCTCTCTATCTCCCGTCTGATCAATGTTTATAAACAATGTTACTTTGCATCTCTCTATCTCCTGTCTTATCAATGTTTATAAACAATGTTACTTTGCATCTCTCTATCTCCTGTCTGATCAATGTTTGTAAACAATGTTACTTTGTTTCTCTCTGATCAGTGTTTCTTTTAAATTTAATTAATTAGTTAAAAATAATTTACGTTTATTTTTTACAGCAGCAGCTGTTTTTTACAGCATTGTATTTACAAAGAAACTCCCGGCTGATATTTTGATAACTGGCAATTGGCTGCAAACGGTGGAAAGATAGAGGAGTAGTAGGACTGAACGTGCTACGCATGTCCTTTCTACGTCAATTACCCTTTTTTGGGTGTGTGTGGCGCACCCAGTGTTATTGACACCCGAACAATGAACTTCTATTATTTCCCCCCTTTTTGGTCTGGTGAGGATACCATTAAAAGTGTTTTCTTATATCTGTTCAAAAAGTAAAAAAATACCTGTTGATCCTGCAAGAAATCTTGTGCTGTCCTGTGCCCTTCTGTCTGTGCTTCACTGGTATCAGTTACATTGCTCCCAGCTATCTCTGGGGACTACAGAACAGCTCTTCTCTATGTTAGGGAGATGATGAGAGAGGGATGTGTTCTATAGTCTTAACCACTTCACGACAAATCACGTACCTGTACCTAATTTTGGTGAAGTGGCTGCTCCGGGGTGATGCCTGCAGCCAGAGTCATCACCCCGGTACCGTTTTTTTAGAGCTGGCGGCCAGCTTTCAAGTGATAACAACCGATGCGGCTAATGAGCCTCTGGGCCGTTATCACAAGCAGCAGGAGGGGACATCCCCCCCCCTCCCGCCACGTTCCGCCACTCTGTCGGGTCTCTCGTCCCACCAGGAGACCTGAGCCACCAGCCGTCACGAGTCCCGAACAAAGTCGGGTTCGGCTTCAATCGAGTCTCCGATGTAGTAACCTGAAAACGATGTCACAATGTCTCTTCCGGTTTACTCAGCAGCCAACAGCGCCGATTTAAGAAAAATCCAAAGTATTAAAAAAATGCAGATTTTGGCATTTTTAATATTTTAAAGCGCAGAGGAGGGGTTTGGGGTCTTTTGGACTCCAGATCCCTCCATAAAGAGTACCTGTCACCACCTATTACTGTCACAGGGGATGTTTACATTCCTTGTGACAGCAATAAAAGTGATCCGATTTTTTTATTTTTTTTTAAGGAACGGTGTAAAAATAATAATAATAAAAAAATTATTAAAACATTTTTAAATTAAAATTAAAGCGCCCCCCCCCCCCCCCCGCGTGCTCACGCACCAAAGAAAGCGAATACGTAAGTCGCGCCAGTAAATGTAAGTGTTCAAATCACACATGTGAGGTATCGCCGCGATTATCAGAGCGAGAGCAATAATTCTTGAAAAAAGACCTCCTCTGTAACTCTAAACAGGTAACCGTTACAAATTTTTAAACGTCGCCCATGGAGATTTTAAAGTACCGTCGTTTGTCGTCATTCCACGAGTGCGTGCAAAATTTAAAGTGTGACATGTTAGGTATCTTTTTACTCGGCGTAACATCATCTTTTTTGCCCAAAAAAATTATTGGGGAAACTTTACTGTTTTCTTATTTTTTTATTTTAAAAAAAGTGTATTTTTTCCCAAAAAATCACGTTTGAAAGACCGCTGCGCGAATACCGTGTGACATAAAATATTGCAACGACCGCCATGTTATTCTCTAGGGTCTTTGTTAAAAAAATGACATATAATGTTTGGGGGTTCTAAGTAATTTTCTAGCAAAGAATACTGATTTTAACTTGTAAACTTGTGGACTGATGAAGATGTTGCTCAATGTGATGGGTAAATGGGTGAAGACATTGGTCAACTTGATAGATAAATTGGTGAAGACGTTGGTCAATCTGATGGGTAATTGTGTGAAGAGATTGGTCATCTTGATGGATAAATTGGTGAAGACGTTGGTCAATCTGATGCGTAAATGGGTAAAGACATTGGTCAACTTGATGGATAAATTGGTGAAGACCTTGGTCAATCTGATGGGTAAATGGGTGAAGACATAGTCAACTTGATAGACAAATTGGTGAAGACGTTGGTCAATCTGATGCGTAAATGGGTGAAGACATTGGTCAACTTGATGGATAAATTGGTGAAGACGTTGGTCAATCTGATGAGTAAATGGGTGAAGACATTGGTCAACTTGATGGATAAATTGGTGAAGACATTGATCAATCTGATGCGTAAATGGCTGAAGACATTGGTCAACTTGATGGATAAATTGGTGAAGACCTTGGTCAATCTGATGCGTAAATGGGTGAAGACATTGGTCAACTTGATGGATAAATTGGTGAAGACCTTGGTCAATCTGATGCGTAAATGGCTGAAGACATTGGTCATCTTGATGGATAAATTGGTGAAGACCTTGGTCAATCTGATGCGTAAATGGCTGAAGACATTGGTCAACTTGATGGATAAATTGGTGAAGACCTTGGTCAATCTGATGCGTAAATGGGTGAAGACATTGGTCAACTTGATGGATAAATTGGTGAAGACGTTGGTCAATCTGATGCGTAAATGGGTGAAGACATTGGTCAACTTGATGGATAAATTGGTGAAGACATTAGTCAATCTGATGCGTAAATGGGTGAAGACATTGGTCAACTTGATGGATAAATTGGTGAAGACGTTGGTCAATCTGATGAGTAAATGGGTGAAGACATTGGTCAACTTGATGGATAAATTGGTGAAGACGTTGGTCAATCTGATGGGTAAATGGGTGAAGACATTGGTCATCTTGATGGATAAATTGGTGAAGACATTGGTCAATCTGATGCGTAAATGGGTGAAGACATTGGTCAACTTGATGGATAAATTGGTGAAGACGTTGGTCAATCTGATGGGTAAATGGGTGAAGACACTGGTCAACTTGATGGATAAATTGGTGAAGACGTTGATCAATCTGATGCGTAAATGGGTGAAGACATTGGTCAACTTGATGAATAAATTGGTGAAGACCTTGGTCAATCTGATGCGTAAATGGGTGAAGACATTGGTCAACATGATGGATAAATTGGTGAAGACATTGGTCAATCTGATGCGTAAATGGGTGAAGACATTGGTCAACTTGATGGATAAATTGGTGAAGACGTTGGTCAATCTGATGGGTAAATGGGTGAATACATAGTCAACTTGATAGACAAATTGGTGAAGACCTTGGTCAATCTGATGGGTAAATAGGTGGGGACATCAACTGATCTGTTGAGTAATTTGGTGAAAATGTCAATCAATGTGATGGGTAAATAGATAAAGACGCTGATCAACCTGATGGGTAAATGGGTGAAGATGTTGATTAATGTGACTGTGTAAATAGGAGAAGACTTTGATCGATCTGATGGCTGAATAAGTGAAGACGTTGATTGATCTAATGGGTAAAGTCGTAGATAGATCTGATAGGTAAATGGGTGAAGATATTGATCGAGCTAAAGGGTAAATGGGTGAAGACGTTGATCGATCTAATGGGTATATAGGTGAAGGCGTTGATCCATCTGCTGGGTAAATGGGTGAAGATATTGATCGAGCTGAAGGGTAAATAGGTGAAGACATTGATCGATCTGATGGGTAAAGTCATACATAGATCTACCCATACGTCGTTCCATGTAATAATTACTGTGAGCGCACGTACGCGCCCGCGGCACAGAGCGGGAGCCAATGCGCGTAACCTGCGGACACGATGTCCGCTGGCCGACTGCGTTCGCTCCACAGAGAGGCAGAACAGGGATCTGCCTATGTAAACAAAGCACATCCCCGTTCTGACAGGAGTACAGAGAGATCGTCTGTTCCTAGTAATCAGGAACACCGATCTCTGTGTTCACCCTGTCAGTCCGTCCCCCACACAGTTAGCAAGCACTCTCTAGGACACACTTAACCCTTTGATCGCCCCTGATGTTAACCCCTTCCTTGCCAGTGTCATTAGTACAGTGACAGTGCATTTTTTTTTTTTAGCATTGATCATGGTATTGGTGACACTGGTTCCCAAAAAGTGTCCCCGATGGTCAGATTTGTCGGACGCAATGTCGCAGTCCCGCTAAAAATTGCTGATCGCCGCCATTACCACAAAAAACAATAAAAAAAATGAAAGTTCCCTAAATCTATCCCCTATATTGTAGACGCGATAACTTTTGCGCAAACCGATCAATATACGCTTATTGGGATTTTTTTATCAAAAATATGTAGCAGAATCCCTATCAGCCTAAAGTGATAAATACATTTGTGTTTTTTTTCCTTCTTTTTTTTTTTTTTTTTTTTGCACATGGCCTATAGCAAAAAGTAAAAAAAAATATATATATTTTTTTAAATTGTTGGTCTTTTTTTGTTTATAGCGCAAAAAATAAAAACCACAGAGGTGATCAAATACCACCAAAAGAAAGCTCTATTTGTGGGAAAAATGGGCGTCAATTTTGTTTGGGTAAAACGTTGCACGACCGCGCAATTGTCAGTTAAAGCGATGCAGTGCCATATCGCAAAAAATGGCCTGGTCATTAAGGGGGTAAATCCTTTCCGGTCCTTAAGTGGTTAAAGCACTTCCTGTCCTAGGGTGACAACACTGCGTCTCCATTACGGGAAGTGAGTGTTGTCACCCTGGGACAGGAAGTGTGCTAGTGGCAGGATCACCAGGTAGAATAAAAAAAAAAAAAAAAAAGAAAACAAATGCAGCCACCGCATCTAAGGACTGGAAATCTGCCATAGATTATAAATCTGTTCTTGGGTTTAGATACTTTTTAAGTTGTCTTTTTCCACCACTCCTCTGGCAGCCAGTCAGTCAATGTGATTACGATAAGTCAGACAGGTTTTACGATCGTCTCTCTCATGAAATTCAGGCGTTTTCCCCAATCATTTAGGAAGAAAAAAAAAATCGCATTTTCAGGACACAAAAAAAGACAGTTTTTTTTTTTCTTACGAAAGTATATCGTTCTATTTAAATGATGTCAGCGGCGTTTCTCGGAAGTCCTATTAGAGCGAAGTCATATTTTCTGCCCAGAATACATTTCCATACATTAGGCGGCGGTGGCGCGGAGCCCAGCTAGTACAGCTAGTTTACATATTAAACTTGGAGCGAATGTTCCCTAATCTGATTAGCGCTAGGCGGCCGGCGAAAGTGACAGCTCTGAGCCAATAATACCGCCGCGTATGCGCGAGTCTTGTGATACCCGTCGGAGACGGGTCAGCGTGTCCTGTCTCCGTGTAATTGGCAGCCGTCACACTTCGATGACGATTCTTCTACGAGCTTATCCCCGCTCGTTAACCCTTTCCAGATCAACTGGGGACCTGTCACCGCCGGCTCAGGGAAGACTAGGTCGGTCTTCAATCTTTATCAGCCCCGGTGCCCAACCTGCGTGGTTGTGCGGCCCTCAGACCTCGGCAGCCTGTAGAGCAGTGGTTCTCAACCTCAAATTTCCCAAGTTGTGGGGACCCCTAACATTAAAATTATTTTCGTAGCGTGGGTTGTCAGCACCCAGGGCAAGACAAGTCATTTTCGCCCCTAACCCACAGACATTTAGTGCTCCCCGAGTCCCTTTCACTTGTACCGTATTAAAACTCCTTATGGTACATTTTAGGATGTACCACTCTCTCTTTGTTCTCCTTTCTTTCACTTTTATCTCTCACTATCCTAATTTCTTGCTTTTTTCCCCCCATCCCTCTCTCTAGCGGCCTTTTTTTGTTCTTTCTCTTATTCTTTCTCTCCCTGTTCCTCCCCCTCTTTTCCCCTCCCTTCCATGTATTCTTTATTTTTATTTCTTCTATTACTTCTTGGTGGTGGGGTGGGGGGAATGGGATAAGTGGCAGTGCTGGTGGGAGGTGGGATCAGTGGCAGTGCTGGGGGGGGGGGGGGTGGGATCAGTGGCAGTGCTGGTGGGAGGTGGGATCAGTGGCAGTGCTGGTGGGAGGTGGAATCAGTGGCAGTGCTGGTGGGGGGTGGAATCAGTGGCAGTGCTGGTGGGAGGTGGGATCAGTGGCAGTGCTGGTGGGGGGTGGGATCAGTGGCAGTGCTGGTGGGAGGTGGGATCAGTGGCAGTACTGGTGGGGGGTGGGATCAGTGGCTGTGCTGGTGGGAGGTGGGATCAGTGGCAGTGCTGGTGGGGGGTGGGATCAGTGGCAGTGCTGGTGGGGGGTGGGATCAGTGGCAGTGCTGGTGGGGGGTGGGATCAATGGCAGTGCTGGTGGGAGGTGGGATCAGTGGCAGTGCTGGTGGGGGGTGGGATCAGTGGCAGTGCTGGTGGGGGGGTGGGATCAATGGCAGTGCTGGTGGGGGGTGGGATCAGTGGCAGTGCTGGTGGGGGGTGGGATCAGTGGCAGTGCTGGTGGGGGGTGGGATCAGTGGCAGTGCTGGTGGGGGGTGGGATCAATGGCAGTGCTGGTGGGGGGTGGGATCAGTGGCAGTGCTGGTGGGGGGTGGAATCAATGGCAGTGCTGGTGGGAGGTGGGATCAGTGGCAGTGCTGGTGGGGGGTGGGATCAGTGGCAGTGCTGTTGGGAGGTGGGATCAGTGGCAGTGCTGGTGGGGGGTGGGATCAATGGCAGTGCTGGTGGGAGGTGGGATCAGTGGCAGTGCTGGGGGGGTGGGATCAGTGGCAGTGCTGTTTGGAGGTGGGATCAGTGGCAGTGCTGGTGGGGGGTTGGATCAGTGGCAGTGCTGGTGGGAGGTGGGATCAGTGGCAGTGCTGGTGGGGGGTGGGATCAGTGGCAGTGCTGGTGGGAGGTGGGATCAGTGGCAGTGCTGGTGGGGGGGTGGGATCAGTGGCAGTGCTGGTGGGGGGTGGAATCAGTGGCAGTGCTGGTGGGAGGTGGGATCAGTGGCAGTGCTGGTGGGAGGTGGGATCAGTGGCAGTGCTGGTGGGGGGTGGGATCAGTGGCAGTGCTGGTGGGAGGTGGGATCAGTGGCAGTGCTGGTGGGTGGTGGGATTAGTGGCAGTGCTGCTGGGTGGTGGGATTAGTGACAGTTCTGGGGGGAGTTCTGATCAGCCAACTTAGGTGCTCTTGATCAAGGTCATCTGCTGATCTGAGAACTGTCTTTTAATGGCAACTATAATCACAGGTAGTGTTACTCACTGTGTCTCTGGCCTCACTGTGCCTCTGACTTTGTGGTGTCTCGCAGCAGTGACACCTATGCCGAAATCAGGAGATATGGTCTCCTCCAGCCCCTCCCACTTCACATTCCTCACCAGTCAGCTGACCTCTAGTCTCTGCCCCCCAGCCATGCCGTGAATTGAATGGGCGGCTGCGAAGAGGCTGAGTGGGTGGCCATGGGCTCCAGGGACAGCCCAGCTGGGCGGCCGCAAAAAGGCTGGGAGAACGGTGCGGGCTTCAGGAACAGCCCTGGATTCGGTGACCCCTGGCAAATCGTCATTCGACCCCCAGGTTGAGAACCACTGCTATAGAGGGAACATTGATTAACATTGATCTCTACTAGCCTCGTGTAACATGTTCCCAGTTTCGTATTGTCTTCTACAGTCAAAAATGTAGTATGTCCACACTCTCTGACCCTCATTTCCTCTATTAAGTCTAGAGTTTTTTTTTTTTTAGTTTTTTTGGTCTGGCTGAGGGTAGACACCAAAGGAATGCACCTCATCCCAAAATGTAATTTAGAAAACAACAGAAAGGAGGTGGGACTGTAACGGTGCTTAAAATGAAATATAATATCACCATAACAAGGGAGGACTCAGATTCCATTTAAGTAAAAAAGTATACAATAAACTTTATTAAACAATTCATACAAAGTTAATTTGTACTCGGAGTCTCTGCGTGGGATATGAGTAATGAACGTGGAAAATAACATATGAGCAAGACCTGGAGTGTGCCAAAAGTCACGTGGTCAGTACGCCTAAAAGGGGGCATACCCAAACAAGACATGAAATTAAAAGGGCCGGGAGGGTGGGAAACAGAATAGGTCCGGCCGTGGGAGAAAGGAGGAGGAGGGCGGGTTTAAATACCCCCCGACTGCTCCTACAAACTCAGGCCAGCCTAAGGCCGGCCTTCACATTTGTACTCGGAGTCTCTGCGTGAGATATGAGTAATGAACGTGGAAAATAACATATGAGCAAGACCTGGAGTGTGCCAAAAGTCACGTGGTCAGTACGCCTAAAAGGGGGCATACCCAAACAAGACATGAAATTAAAAGGGCCGGGAGGGTGGGAAACAGAATAGGTCCGGCCGTGGGAGAAAGGAGGAGGAGGGCGGGTTTAAATACCCCCCGACTGCTCCTACAAACTCAGGCCAGCCTAAGGCCGGCCTTCACATTTGTACTCGGAGTCTCTGCGTGAGATATGAGTAATGAACGTGGAAAATAACATATGAGCAAGACCTGGAGTGTGCCAAAAGTCACGTGGTCAGTACGCCTAAAAGGGGCCAAAAAGAGGACACTAGGGTAAGCAGTAACAGATTTTATTGGCAGTAAACAAAACATCAATCAGTCAGATGCATGAAGGCATGAGCCATCTCAACCTGAGGAATATCACTGTGTCAATTCACAGTGGGGTGGTTCCAAATGGTGGTTGCATCACTGGTGGGTTGAAAAGATCATACGTAGTCCCAACATGTTTCGCCCTTGGGGCTTCGTCAGGGGATGTATGTATCAACCATGTATACACAAGGCAACTATATAAATATAAAGAACAAAAATTACAATTTAGAAAAATAACATTAATGACATTTATTTTGGAAGTCTGCCTGTTAGCAAATCCACAAATAGAGAAAGAGGTGATTTACCACCGAGGGCCCTAATATCCCTAGATGTAAGGAAGGGAAAAGAAAGAGGCACACGGGCCCAGGGGTGGTCAGTCAAAAATGTAGCATGTCCACACTCTCTGACCCTCATTTCCTCTATTAAGTCTAGAGTTTCTGACAGTCCTCTCAAGCATTACATACACTATATTGTCAAAAGTATTGGGACGCCTGCCTTTACACACACATAAACTTTAATGGCATTCCAGTCTTAGTCTGTAGGGTTCAATATTGAGTTGGCCCACCCTTTGCAGCTATAACAGCTTCAACTCTTCTGGGAAGGCTGTCCACAAGGTTTAGGAGTGTGTCTATGGGAATGTTTTGCCATTCTTCCAGAAGAGCATTTGTGAAGTCAGGCACTGATGTTGGACGAGAAGGCCTGGCTCCTAGTCTCTGCTCTAATTCATCCAAAAGGTGTTCTATCGGGTTGAGGTCAGGACTCAAGGCCAGTCAAGTTCCTCCACCCCAAACTCGCTCATCCACACTATATTGCCAAAGGTTTGAGCCACCCCTCCAAATCATTTGCTGGAGGGGGGATTATGATGGGGGGTTGTTTTTCAGGAGTTTGGCTTGGCCCCTTAGTTCCAGTGAAGGGAACTCCTAAGGTGTCAGCATACCAAGACATTTTGGACAATTTCATGCTCCCAACTTTGTGGGAACATTTTGGGATGGCCCCTTCCTGTTCCAAAATGATTGCGCACCAGAGCACAAAGCAAGGTCCATAAAGACATGGGTGAGCGAGTTTTGATTTGTGCACTGGTGCGCCGTCATGTTGGAACAGGAAGGGGACATCCCCAAACTGTTCCCACAAAGTTGGGAGCATGAAATTGTCCAAAATGTCTTGGCATGCCGACACCTTAGGAGTTCTCTTCACTGGAACTAAGGGGCACAACCCCTGAAAAACAACCCCACACCATAATCCCCCTTCCACCAAATGATTTGGACCAGTGCCCAAAGCAAGGTCCATAAAGACATGGATGAGCGAGTTTGAGGTGGAGGAACTTGACCGGCCTGCACAGAGTCCTGACCTCAACCCCTTAGAACACCTTTGGCCTTCTCATCCAACATCAGTGCCTGACCTCACAAATGTGCTTCTGGAAGAATAATCAAACATTCCCATTCAAAATTTCGCTCTTTTTTTTGTTTATAGCGCAAAAAATAAAAACCGGAGGTGATCAAATACCACCAAAACAAATCTCTATTTGTGGGAAAAAAAAAAAAAGAAGTCCATTTAGTTTGGGTACAGCGTCGCACGACCGCGCAATTGTCAGTTAAAGCGACGCAAAAATTGGCCTGATCGTGAAGGGGGGGGGGGGGGGGCTGGGTAAATCCTTCCGGGGCTGAAGTGGTTAAAGTGTATTTTTTCCAAACAAATTGCGTGTGCCGTTTGCAAACCCGCTGTGCAAATACAGTGCGACATAAAATATTGCAAGGACCGCCATTTTATTCTCTAGGGTCTCTGCTGAAAATAAATAAATAAATAAATATAATGTTAACTATAATAAGTAATTTTCTAGCAAAAAAAATACTAATTTAAACAAAAAGTGCCATAAAAAGTCCGGTCTTCAAGTGGTTAAGCGTGAAAGTAGGTAGACCGGGGGGGAGGACCGGGGGGGAGGACGGGGGGGGGGGGGGGGGTAATATCAATTAATCTGCAACCACAGTACCAAAAATTCTTTTTTTTTTAATGATTTTTATTTAAGCAAAAAAAAAAAAAAACCCAGCTCTGGCAGTGAAAGAGTTAAAGGGTTCAATCATGGCGAATTGTGCTGCCTATGCTTTTAGTTTACCTTGAGGTGTACGACAAAGGTGGTTGAAGTTGCTGTATGCATGGCTAGGTGGTTGTGATCGCCTGATAAGTCAGGTGCACAGGGCCGCCATCGGGAATTTTGGGGCCCCTTACACAGCTTCAGGCATGGGCCCCCTGGAGCAGAGGAGGACCGGGGGGGGGCTGCCGCAAATTGAGAAGCGGGGGGCTGCCGCAAATTGAGAAGCGGGGGGCCTGCCGCAAATTGAGAAGCGGGGGGGCTGCCACGAATTGAGAAGCGGGGGGGGGTGCCGCCGTGAGGTCGGGGGGGCTTTGGGTGCTGACGAACAAAAAAAAAACAAAAGAACAAGAAAAAAAAGGGGGGTTGCCATCCAGGGCCCTGGGGACCTCTGGGCTCCTTACAAAAAAGATAAAAAAAAAAAAAAAGGGGGGGGGTTGCCATCCGTGCCCCTTACAGGTGTACTGCCTGTACCCCCCTGATGGTGGCCCTGGATGTGCATGAGCCGAGCTCTGAGACGCACCGTAACCATCCCTATCTGTATTGATGGTTAGTTTGCCCGGAGTCCCCCTTTAAGCGGTGTAACCTATTGAAGGCACTCCGGCTACCGCAGGAAGGTCACCCCTCAGATATCATATTCAGCAGCCCTCCATATGCTCCCACTTAGAGTGTAATAAGCCAAGTCCTCGGTGTGACCTTGGCGGGGCGGTGGCGCAGAGCAGCACGCTCTCTCCTGGTCTCCGCACATCTGAATGTGGTTTTACACTCCTGGCAGGCTTCTTTAGTTCCGTTCTTGGGTTACCGGCAGCCTTTTCATACCAGATCTCTGTGACATGATGTACGGCTGGTAATGTCCCCCCCCCCCCCCCCCAGGGGGGTGGAAACACTTAATGGTACAAGGAGAATATGATAGCATTTGGTAGGTTGACCTGCTCTCACTTACACTTCTGAAAGGCATTTGTCAGCTTTAAAATGCCAAAGGTAACCGGCGCGAGAAAATAACCAGATCACCGCAATAGCAGATATAAGCGCAATAAGAAATATAAAATAAAAAAAAAACCTTTATCTAAATTGTTTGTGACTGCAGCAATCACTGATAATCACACATCAAATATCCAACAAGGTCCAAAAAAGACACGGATGAGTGAGTTTGGGGTGGAGGAACTTGACTGGCCTGCACAGAGTCCTGACCTCAACCCGATAGAACACCTTTGGGATGAATTAGAGCAGAGACTGCGAGCCAGGCCTTCTCATCCAACATCAGTGTCTGACCTCACAAATGCGCTTCTGGAAGAACGGTCAAACATTCCCATAGACACCCTCCTAAACCTTGTGGACGGCCTTCCCAGAAGAGTTGAAGCTGTTATAGCTGAGAAGGGTGGGGCCAACTCAATATTGAACCCTACGGTGGTGTTTCTCAGGCCTCAAGGCGCCCCAACAGGTCATGTTTTCAGGATTTCCCTCAGATGGAACGGCCGTGGTAATTACTAAAGGCAGTGAAGCTGATCAAATCACCTGTGCAAAATAATGTAAATCCTGAAAAGATGACCTGTTGGGGGCGCCTTGAGGACTGGAGTTGAGAAACCCTGACCTACGGACTAAGACTGAGATACCATTAAAGTTAATGTGCGTGTAAAGGCAGGCGTCCCAATACTTTTGGTAATATAGTGTATATATATATATATATATATATATATATATATATATATATATATATATATAAATGTGATCCAGCATTTCTGGGTCGGGGGCGTGCGCTTGCTGTCATTCGCTACAGCGCAAGCCAATCAGCGGGTCCCGGCCAATGATTTATGTAGACATACATACAGACCTACAAAATTTTTATTGAATATGTTTTATAGCAGAAAGTAAAAAAAATATATATATATTTTTTTAAAAGTTGTCTGACTTTTTTTTGTTTATATATAAAAAAAAAAAAAAAAAAAAAAACACAGAGATGATCAAATACCACCAAAAGAAAGATCTATTTGTGGGAAAAAATGATATAACTTTTATTTTTGTGTACAGCGTCGCACGACCGCGCAATTGTCAGTTAAAGTAACGCCGTGCCGTATCGCAAAAGATGGCCTGGTCATGAAGGGGGGTAAATATTTCGGAGCTGAAGTGGACAAATAATGCAGCTTACCAATCATTTAGACCCCCCCCCCCCCACTTCTCAAGAGGTCTAAAAGCGCCTTAGAATGATGGATGGATGGCTCCGGCTCCCCCTCTCACAGTTGGATGTGCCTCAAGCCTGTCACGCGTCAGAGCGGCGCGCCCCACGCACAGCCACTGCGTCGCTTCCCATAAACTTGCCCTAGTGAGTGACATTAATACAGAAAGAAGTAAGGACACCCCATAGTGAAGTACAGTTAAAAACGATTTATTAAACACTTGCAGATAGATATACGGCGGCAAGGCGGCACCCTGCTGCGCCAGATCACGTACCTAGTATGTGATCTGACGCTTCCTGGGTAGGGGGGGCGCGCTCGCGCGCCGCCAGTGGCTCGCTTCCACAGTCCTTTTTACACAGCGGAAGCCGATCGGGTGCAGGGTACTCCAACACCCGCCGGCACCCGTCGATCGTTAGGCAGAGAGCCAGAACTGCGATGTAAACAAGGCTGATCGCCGTTCTGAGAAGAGGGAAGGCGTGGATCATGTGTCTCTGCAAAGCAGGGACGAGGATCCATGTCTTCCCCTAGTAAAAGCACGTCACACAGCAGTGAAACACAGGCTAGAAACACATTTAACCCTTTGATCACCCCTGATGTTAACTCCTTCCCAGCCAGTGTCGTTAGTACAGTGACAGTGCATATTTTTAGCCCCGATCACTGTATTAGTGTCACTGGCCTCCAAAAAGTGTCAGTTAAGCCTCGTACACACGGTCAGACTTCCATCGGACTTTTCCGTGGATTTTTGTCCGAACGGAGTTGGCCGGGCACACCCATAGCACACACACCACAGGACTTTTTTGCAAACTTTCCCAAAACTTTTTGCAACATCACGTGGTTTTTCTGCTCTTTTCTGATCTTTACCGCCACCCTTTGGTCAACTTCTGCTATTGTTGGTTGATTTTTACATTAGTTGTTTTGTCCATCGAACAAAAGTCCTATGGTTTTCTGTACACACGGTCGGACTTTGCTCCATCGGACTTTTGTTGGGCAAAAGTTTGTCCGTTTGCAGACCCAACTTTTGTCCGATGAAATCCAAAACCAAACGAAAAAAGTTTGTCCGATGGAGCGTACACACGGTCGGATTGTTGGTCCAACTTGCTCAAAACGAAGTTTGTTGGGCAAAAGTCCGACCGTGTGTACGGGGCTTTAGTGTCAGAATGTCCGCCGCAATATCGCAGTCCGCTAGAAGTCGCTGATCGGTGCCATTACTAGTAAAAAATAAATAAAATATCCCATAGTTTGTAGACGCTATAACTTTTGCGCAAACCACTAAATATAAACTTATTGGGATTTTTTTATTTTTTACCAAAACCATGGAGCAGAATACATATTGGTCTAAATTGATGAAGACATTTTTTTTATATGTTTTATAGCAGAAAAAAATAAAAATGTTTTCTCCTCAAAATTGGAGGTCTTTTTTTTTTGGGTTTATTTCACAAAAAATAAAAACCGCAGAGGTGATCAAATACCACCAAAAGAAAGCTCTATTTGTGGGAAAAAAAAACAACATACATTTTATTTGGGTACAGCGTTGCACGACCGCGCAATTGTCAGTTAAAATAACGCAGTGCCATATCGCAAAAAAATGGCCTGGTCATGAATGGCGGTAAAACCTTCCGGAGGTCAAGTGGTTAATAAAATTGATTGGTAATCACAAGCAAAGCAATATCAAAGAGCGTATTGCACAGCCGCTGACTCTTCAGACAGACGTGCTGACATCACTACTGAGCTTTGCCCCACGTACGTTTCGTCTGATGGAACGGCTTCCAGGGGCAGCAGAATCAATTTTATTAGTAAATAACATTGGAGGTAATTAAGGCTGATTAGGGTTAACTAGAGGTTAATAAAAGGTTTTAAAGGGGTTGTAAACGCTCAAGGTTTTTCACCTTAATGCGTGAAAAACCTTCTGTGCTGCAGCTGCCTCCCAGAGCCCCCCTTTTTACTTACCTGAACCCGATCGTTCCTCATTGGATAGATTGATAGCAGCAGGAGCCATTGGCTCCCACTGCTGTCAATCAAATCCAGTGACACGGGAGCGGGGGGGGGGCAAGTCCTGCTGTCTGTGTCAATGTACGCAGCAGAAGGACTCGGGAACGCACCTGCACGGGTGCCCCCATGGAAGGCGTCTCTTCGTTGGGCACTCAAGAAGAGGAGGAGCTGGAATGTAGGTCTTTCTCTCTTCAATTCTCCCACTCTCTCACTCTTTCTTTCTTTCCTTTCTCTCTTTCCTTCCTTTCTCTCTTTCTTTCTTTCTTTCTTTCTTTCCTTTCTCTCTTTCTTTCTCTTTCTTTCTTTCCTTCCACTTTTTTTTCCTTCCTCTCTTTCTCTCTTTCTTTCTTTCCTCTCTTTCTTTCTCTCTTTCCTTAATTCCTCTCTTTCTCTCTTTCTTTCCTTCCTCTCTTTCTTTCTCTCTTTCTTTCTCTCTTTCCCTCTTCCTCTTTCTCCTCTCTTCCTCTTTTTCCTTCCTTCCTCTTTTTCCTTCCTTCCTCTTTCTTTCCTTTCTCTTTCTTTCTTTCCTTCCTCTTTCTCTCTTTCTCTTTCTCTCTCTTTCCTTATTTTCTCTCTTCCTTTCTTTCTTTCTTTCCTTGTTTTTTCTTCCTCCTCCTCTTTCCTTCTTTCCTCTCTTTCTTTATTTCCTTTCGCTCTTTCATTCCTTCCTCTCTTTCCTTCCTCTCTTTCCTTCCTCTCTTTCTCTCTTTCTTTCTTTCCTTCCTCTCTTTCTCTCTTTCTTTCATTCCTTCCTCTCTTTCTCTCTTTCCTTCCTTTCTCTCATTCTCTATTTCTTTCCTTTCTCTTTCTTTCCTTCCTTCCTTCCTTCCTTCCTTCCTTCCTTCCTTCCTTCCTTTCTTTCCTTTCTCTCTTTCCCTCGTCCTCTTTCTCCTCTCTTCCTCTTTTTTCTTCCTTCCTTATTCTTTCTTTCCTTCCTCTCTTTCTTTCTTTCTTTCCTTCCTCTCTTTCCTTCCTTTCTCTCATCCTCTCTTTCTTTCCTTTCTCCCTCTTTCCTTCCTTCCTTCCTTCCTTCTTTCCTTTCTCTCTTTCTTTCTCTCTTTCCCTCTTCCTCTTTCTCCTCTCTTCCTCTTTTTTCTTCATTCCTTATTCTTTCTTTCTCTCTTTCTTTCCTTCCTCTCTTTCTCTCTTTCTTTCTTTCTTTCCTTCCTCTCGTTCTCTCTTTCCTTCCTTTCTCTCGTTCTCTCTTTCTTTCCTTCCTTCCTTCCTTCCTTCCTTCCTTCCTTCCTTCCTTCCTTTCTTCCTTTCTTTCCTTTCTCTCTTTCTTTCTCTCTTTCCCTCTTTCTCCTCTCTTCCTCTTTTTTCTTCCTTCCTTATTCTTTCTTTCTCTCTTTCTTTCTTTCTTTCCTTCCTCTCTTTCTTTCCTTCCTCTCTTTCTCTCTTTATTTCTTTCCTTCCTCTCTTTCTCACTTTCCTTCCTTTCTCTCATTCTCTCTTTTTTTCCTTTCTCTCTTTCTTTCCTTCCTTCCTTCCTTCCTTCCTTCCTTCCTTCCTTCCATCCTTCCATCCTTCCTTCCTTTCTCTCTTTCCCTCTTTCTCCTCTCTTCCCCTTTTCCTTCCTTCCTCTTTCTTTCTTTCCTTTCTTTCTTTCTTTCTTTCTTTCTTTCCTTTCTCTCTTTCTTTCTTTCTTTCCTTCTTTTCACTCTTCCTCTCTTTCTTTCTTTCTTCCCTTCCTCTTTTTCTTTCCTTCCTCTCTTTCTCTCTTTCTCTCTTTCTTTCTTTCTCTCTTTCCTTCATTCCTCTATTTCTCTCTTTTCTTCATTCCTCCCTTTCTTTATTTATTTCTTTCCTTTCTCTCTTTCTTTCTCTCTTTCCCTCTTCCTCTTTCTCCTCTCTTCCTCTTTTTCCTTCCTTCCTCTTTCTTTCTTTCCTTTCTCTTTCTTTCTTTCCTTCCTCTTTCTCTCTGTCTCTTTCTCTCTTTCCTTATTTTCTTTCTTTCTTTCTGTCCTTCTTTCTTTCTTTCTTTCCTTCCTCTCTTTCTTTCCTTCCTCTCTTTCTTTCTTTTTTTCCCCTTCCTCCTTCTTTTTCTCTCTCTTTCCTTCTTTCCTCTCTTCCTCTCTTTCTTTCCTTTCGCTCTTTCATTCCTTCCTGTCTTTCTTTCCTTCCTCTCTTTATTTCTTTCCTTCATCTCTTTCTCTCTTTCTTTCTTTCCTTCCTCTCTTTCTCTCTTTCCTTCCTTTCTCTCATTCTCTCTTTCTTTCCTTCCTCTCTTTCTCTTTCCTTCCTTTCACTCATTCTCTCTTTCTTTCCTTTCTCTCTTTCTTTCTTTCTTTCTTTCCTTCCTTCCTTCCTTCCTTCCTTCCTTCCTTCCTTCCTTCCTTCCTTCCTTTCTTTCCTCTCTTTCTTTCTCTCTCTTTCCTTCTTTTCACTCTTCCTCTCTTTCTTTCTTTCTTTCTTTCCTTCCTCTCTTTATTTCTTTCCTTACTTCCTCTCTTTCTCTCTCTTTCTTTCCTTCCTCCTTCTCTTTCTCTCTCTTTCCTTCTTTCCTCTCTTCCTCTCTTTCTTTGCTTTCTCTCCTTCTTTCTTTCCTTCCCCTCTTTCTTTCTTTCCTTCCTTCCTTCCTTCCTTTCTTCCTTTCTTTCCTTCTCTCTCGCTCTCTCTCGCTCTCTCTCCCTTTCCTTTCCTTTCTTCCTTTCCATTCTCTCATCATAAACATTTACAAGTTCAATGCAGAGGTTTAAAAAAAATCCGTAACTTCACCTGGAAAGTTTGTCTATAGAACCCTCTGAGCCCTTCTGATAGATATGAGCAGATAATACGCGCGTTCTCCTTCCCTCTCGCCTGGTTGCCGGCTCCCTATTTATCAGATCCCTGTTCTGGCGGCGCTGACGCACCTCACGTGTCAGGAATAAAACAGAACACGGTTAGAGCGTTTCGATTGTCTGTGATAAATC
Organism: Rana muscosa; assembly: GCA_029206835.1. Lineage (NCBI taxonomy): Eukaryota > Metazoa > Chordata > Amphibia > Anura > Ranidae > Rana > Rana muscosa. The sequence goes on along the minus strand of CM055116.1, from coordinate 1,271,528,194 downwards.
CTTTTTTTTTCTATTATTTTTACAGGATTTTGTGGCTGGGTGACGCTGATAAATCATGGCGGTTATTTATGAGGTTGTGGAGCGGGAGGAGGGCATCGCTCCGAAGCGCAGATACAGGGCGGATAAGGAGGCGCGCTATGACAAGAAACATATAGCATTACCTTGTACAATGGAAGATAAGAGGGGGATAATGTATACAGATGTGACCGCCTTTCCGGAATAGGATCTGGTGACTTAAATCTGATTTCAGAAAAATATATATTCTTACTGGCAGGAAAAGTACATTTGAGAAGCGCCAGGCTTTTCTGCCCTCCATGCGCTGGGGAAGGTTGGAAAACTGAGATGATGGCATTTAAACATTAAAAAATATTATTTAGCGCTGCCTCACAACATACGCAGCCTGGCACACAGCATTTTCGACATTCTTCCTCTGGCTCAAAAGATCAGTCTAGAGCAGTGGTCTCCAAACTGTGGCCTGAGGGCCGGATGCGGCCCTTTGCCTGCCTTTATCCGGCACTTGGAGCACAATCCCTTCCAATGATACGAGACACTATTCTGCCAACTGACACCGAAAATGGAGCACCATTTCTCCCACTGACACCACTAAATGGGGCACTATTCCTCCCTATGATACCAGCAATGGGGCACTATTCCTCCCCCTAATACCAGATGTTTACTCCCACTGATGCCAGGAAAATTTTCACTCCCGCTTGCCAAAGTCCGGCCCTCCAAGAGTCTGAAGGACAATAAACCGGCCCTTTGTTTCGAATGTTTGGAGACCCCTGGTCTAGGGGTTTCTTTTAGTGTTTTTATTAGAACAGTAACTTGGATAGGAATGGGGAGCATGGGATACCCCAGAACTGTAGAACAACTTGAGGACCGTTTGGCTTCTGACTGCTCTGTACACAATGCAGGCTGTCTTGTACAACTCCTGGCTGTACTGAGTAAACTTCTAAGCAGTATTGCATGCTCCTGGCTGTTTTGCACATCACCTGGCTGCACTGCACTTGCTTGGGGGTAGTTTGATCACCCCACAGTCATTTCTCCTCTATGTAGCAGGATTAGTTAGTCACTCAGTCCAAGAATAGTTGGGCTTCCTCCCACCATGCCCATTCTGGCTCTGCTCAGTCTATGGATACCGCTCTCTTCGGTAGGCCCCCAACTAAGCCTAGCTGGGACCTCAACACTGTCAAAGGCTCCTCTGGTTCCTTCTCTGCCTTTCTCTGCCCTCTCTATAGCAGGATCAGTTACTCACTCAGTCCCAGAATGGCTGAGCTTCCTCCCGCATGCCCATTCTGACTCTGCTCAGTCTCTGGATACAGCTCTCTCCGATAGGCCCCCCCAACTAAGCCTAGCTGGGACCTCAGTGTCAAAGACTCCTCTGGTTACCTCTTTGCCTCTCTCTGCCGTCTGTATAGCAGGGTAAGTTACTCACTAAGTCCCATGTTAATTCTGGCTCTGCTCAGGCTCTGGATACCATTCTCTTCGGTAGGCCCCCCAACTAAGCCTAGCTGGGACCTCAATGTTGTCAAAGGCTCCTCTGGTTCCCTCTCTGCCTCTCTCTGCCCTCTGTAAAGAAGGTTCAGTTACTCACTCAGTCCAAGAATAGTTGGGCTTCTTCCCACCATGCCCCTTCTGGCTTTGCTCAGTCTATGGATACCACTCTCTTCAGTAGGCCTGCCAACTAAGCCTAGCTGGGACCTCAACATTGTCAAAGGCTCCTCTGGTTCCCTCTCTGCCCTCTGTATAGCAGGATCAGTTACTCACTCAGTCTCAGAATGGTTGTGCTTCCTCCCACCATGCCCCTTCTAGCTCTTCTCAGTCTCTGTATACCATTCTCTTCGGTAGGCCCCTCAACTAAGCCTAGCTGGGACCTCAGTGTCGTCAAAGGCTCCTCTGGTTTCCCCTCTTCCTCTCTCTGCCCTCTGTATAGCAGGATCAGTTACTCGCTCAGTCTCAGAATGGTTGGGCTTCCTCCCACATGCCCATTCTGGCTCTACTTGGTCTCTGGATACAGCTCTCTTCGACAGGCCCCCCCAACTAAGCCTAGCTGGGACCTCAGTGTCAAAGACTCCTCTGGTTCCCTCTTTGCCTCTCTCTGCCCTCTGTATAGCAGGGTAAGTTACTCACTCATTCCCAGTCTCAGTTTCTCTCACCATGCTAATTCTGGCTCTGCTCAGGCTCAGGATACCATTCTGTTTGGTAGGCCCCCCAACTAAACCTAGCTGGGACCTCAATGTCGTCAAAGGCTCCTCTGGTTCCCTCTCTGCCTCTCTCTGCCCTCTGTATAGCAGGATCAGTTACTCACTCAGTCCCAGAATAGTTGGGCTTCCTCCCACCATGCCATGTCTCTGGATACATCTCTCTTCGGTAGGCCCCCCAGCTAAGCTTAGCTGGGACCTCAATGTCGTCAAAGGCTCCTTTAGTTTCCTCTCTGTCTCTCTCTGCCCAGGGGCAGAGCCCCTACACAGGGGTCACCTACCTGAAAGACTGGACCCAGGAATTCTACCCCTGGCTGTGGTTGTGAACAAGCAAGCTATCGCTTGTGAAACGCGTCTACCATTGCCTGTATCTGTCTGACTCTGTTGACAATAAAGGTGACATCAAGATAAGTTGGCGTTCCAGTGTGCGACCAATTTCTTGTTTTATTCTACCCCTAGCTGCCAGGCCGCATAGTATTTATAAGGAGGGAGAGGAGGAGAAGCTGAAAGTGCTACTGACCTCTGAACGTTGCGTTTCCACTGACTCTTTAAACCAGCCATTCTCAACCAGGGTTCCGTGGAACCTTGGGGTTCCTCCAGAGGTTGCTAGGGGTTCCTTGAGCTGTGGCTGATGAACCACATTTTTAATGGTGCCTTCAGAGTTCAAGGTTCAGCATCACCTAGCAAAGCCAGCAGCATGACAACAAATATCTTTTTAGTTGTCTTTAAGGGTGGCATTCTGAGCAACACTTTAAGAGGGACATTCTTCCACCAATATAAGGGGCATTGTTCCTATTGACCCCTGATGAATGGTTTTAGTAAGGGTTCCTCGAGACCTGAAAACTATTTTTAGGGTTCCTCTAGGGTTAAAAGGTTGAGAAAGCCTGCTTTAAACCTTCCTTACATTTTAACCGCTTGCCGACCGGCTCACGCCGATATACGTCGGCAGAATGGCACGTACAGGCAGATTACCGTACCTGTATGTCAACTTTAAGATGCGGCATTGTGGGCGCGCGCACGCTCGCATCGCGAGCTCGGTGAGTGTGATCGTGGGTACCACGGACTCGATGTCCGCGGGGATACCCGCGATCGTCTCACGGAGAGGAAGAACGGGGAAGTGCTGATGTAAACAAGCATTTCCCAGTTTCCTAGTGACAGGACACTGACAGGACACTGATCACAGCTCCCTGTAATCGGGAGAGGTGATCAGTGTCATGTCACACACAGCCCATCCCCCCTGCAGTTAGAATCACTCCTTAGGACACACTTAACCCCTTCAGCACCCCCTACTGGTTAACCCCTTCACTGCCAGTCACATTTACACAGTAATAAGTGCATATTTATAGCACTGATCGCTGTGTGAATGTGAATGGTCCCAAAATAGCGCCAAAGGTGTCCGATGTCATAATGTCGCAGTCACGTTAAAAAATCGCTGATCGCTGCCATTACTAGTAAAAAAAAAAATATATTAATAAAAATGCCATAAATCTATCCCCTATTTTGTAGACGTTATAACTTTTGCGCGAACCAATCAATAAACGCTTATTGCGATTTTTTTTTTTACCAAAAATATGTAGAAGAATACGTATCGGACTAAACTGAGGAAATTTTTTTTTTTATATATATACCGTATTTATCGGCGTATAACACGCACAGGCAGATAACACGCACCCTAACTTTAAGAGGGACGTTTCAGGAAAAAAAACTTTCCACAGCCCGCTGCGTATAACACGCAGGCACAGTTTACCCTCTATTTTCAGGGTAAAAAAGTGAGTGTTATACGCCAATAAATACAGTATTTTTGGGGGATATTTAAATATAGCAAAAAGTAAAAAATATTGCTTTTTTTTCAAATTGTTTTCTCTTTTTTTGTTGATAGCGCAAAAAATAAAAACCGCAGAGGTGATCAAATACCACCAAAAGAAAGCTCTATTTGTGGGGAAAAAAAAGACGTCAATTTTGTTTGGGAGCCACGTCGCACGACCGCGCAATTGTCAGTTAAAGCGGCGCAGTGCCGAATCATAAAAAGTTGCTCTGGTCATTGGCCAGCCAAATGGTCCGGGGCTGAAGTGGTTATTGAGGCATTTCCAGGTTATCTCATAAAAAAAAAGGGTCTGGTAAGCTTTGACCACTTCTATGTTGGTCAGGTGTATCTCTTCAGCCCTGTACACACGGGCGGGAATCTCGTCGGGGGGAAAAAAAAAACGTTGGTTTTCCCAACGAGATTCCCGGCAAGCTTTCCTTGCTCACCGAGTGTACACACACGGCACATTCAAAAGAACCGCCGTTCTTTTGGAATGGCAAGAACGCGGTTACGTCATCGACCGTTCTTTTGGAATGGCAAGAACGCGGTGACGTCATCGACCGTTCTTTTGGAATGGCAAGAACGCGGTGACGTCATCGACCGTTCTTTTGGAATGGCAAGAACGCGGTTACGTCATCGACCGTTCTTTTGGAATGGCAAGAACGCGGTTACGTCATCGACCGTTCTTTTGGAATGGCAAGAACGCGGTGACGTCATCGACCGTTCTTTTGGAATGGCAAGAACGCGGTGACGTCATCGACTACGGCGAGCATACACTCATCACATTTGATGCCGTCGCCGCCATCTTGCTTCACCCTACACTACCCTTGTAAGCTACCGCGCATGCGTCAAAGTCTCATTGAGCATGCGCGGGTTTACCTGGAGAGAGGTTTTCTCGTCGGGAAACACTCTGCCGAGAATCCCGATAAGAAAATAGAGAGCAGGTTCTCTATTTTTCCCCATCGAGATTCCCGGCGGTTTTCCCTACGAGAAACCATACACACGACCAGTTTTTTCGTCAGGAAACAGGCCGACGAGAATCCCGACGAGAAAATAGAGAGCAGGTTCTCTATTTTTCTCATCGAGATTCCCGGCAGTTTTCCCGACGAGAAGCCATACACACTGCCGGTTTTTCTCGGCAAAAAGCTCTCCCAGCAGTTTTCTTGCCGAGAAAACCGGCCGTGTGTACGAGGCTTTCCTCTCCCGGGTTGTCAGCCCCTGACTTTAATGATACACCCTGAACAGACACATTGCCTGAACTGGCTGGCCCACCGTGAAATTCTCCTTTACAATATGTCTTGAGTTATAGCCTATCGGCGTTACATTTTTATAGACCCACCGACGTTAAAACGAGAGCTGACAATACCCCCATGTTGAAAATTATAACTAGCATTAGTGGTAATAACTTTTATGAAGAGTATAACGACCCATTTCATTACTAAGCGGTAAAACGTCGAAGCCTCCGGGGGACTGCGAAGGTTTGAAGGCCAATCCACTTTTTGGTTCACCGTAAAACTGAATGTGTAAGTTGACATACGGAATCTATATGTTCTTTCCGTACATTTACCAGTAACAATCCCTGAGCTTGGGATTCTGGCAAACACATTTTTCGAAATCTCCTGTTGGCTTCCAGACAGATAGACAGAAGGAGAAGGTCTATCTAGGTGAGTTGTTCCTCCATATGGTTTCACTGTACGATTATCCCCTCGTGGTCTCCCTAACAATGATCTCATTTAATGCTTTTTCCTCTCTGGCTCGTACATTCCTCCTCCTATCTGCAACGGCCTCTCACCAAAAAAATTGGAGTCTTCACAACTTTTGGCACCTTTTTATTGGACCAACACGAAATCTCACACTGAGACAAGTTTCTATGAGGTTTCCAGGCTTTCGAGGACAGATTCCTCTGAAAAATGTTTTTAAACTGTTTTCCATAGTTCCTGCACTGCTCTTGGACCAGGGCGGGGATTCCCACCTCTGAAATGAGCCTGGGGTGGAGGCCAAGTTTTATGGGTCGGTGGCTTCACGGTGAAAGGGCTTGAGGGGTCCTTATAATTAATCTCACATTTTATAAAGTACTTGGGTCCCAAGGCTTCATACTCTCTGTTCTCAAGTTGTTGGATGGGATTTTTTTTTTTAAAGGGAACTTGCCATTACCTGTAGCTAAGCTGAGGCTCCAAATTCACCTCTGAGGGTAGCCACTGTCCGTCCTTGAAGCAGAACCTGGACAGGGTCGTCCAGCGCCCAGGGAAAGGATCCAGAATTGCACCCCCCCCTCTCCTTCACTGTTAATACATGCCATAGGATGGGCATACCACTCTGCCCACCTCTCCTCTTTGCCCCCTTGCTCGTCTGCGCCTGGAGTGGCTGTCCCTAATGCCCACCCCTTGTCCCGGCCCTGCCTGGAAGATGCTGGTTTTGGTGCACATCTTTGCATTGATTAGTAATTCTCAGTGCCCAAATTTCTTTGCCATTCATGTTGGGTTATGGTGGATTCTGGAGCAAGAGAATAATGATTATTGGTGTAATAGTACTGTTTCATTATGATGGTATTTTATTCTTTAGAATATTCATTTTAATTAATTAAATAATTAATTTGAATACGTTATACTTATTAATATTAATTACAATTAATAACAATGTTTCTTTGTATCTCTCTATCTCCAGTCTGATAAATGTTTATAAACAATGTTACTTTGCATCTTTTTATCTCCCGTCTGATCAATGTTTATAAACAATGTTACTTTGTATCTCTCTATCTCCTGTCTGATCAATGTTTATAAACAATGTTACTTTGTATCTCTCTATCTCCTGTCTGATCAATGTTTATAAACAATGTTACTTTGTATCTCTATATCTCCCGTCTGATCAATGTTTATAAACAATGTTACTTTGATCAGACAGAAGATAGAGATACAAAATAACATTGTTTATAAACATTGACCAGATGGGAGATAGAGAGATACAAAGTAACATTGTTTATAAACATTGATCAGATGGGAGATAAAGATATACAAAGTAACATTGTTTATAAACATTGACCAGATGGGAGATAGAGCGATACAAAGTAACATTGTTTATAAATATTGATCAGATGGGAGATAGAGAGATACAAAGTAACATTGTTTATAAACATTGATCAGATGGGAGATAAAGATATACAAAGTAACATTGTTTATAAACATTGACCAGATGGGAGATAGAGAGATACAAAGAAACATTGTTTATAAACATTGATCAGATGGGAGATAGAGATATACAAAGTAACATTGTTTATAAACATTGATCAGATAGGAGATAAAGAGATACAAAGTAACATTGTTTATAAACATTGATCAGATGGGAGATAGAGAGATACAAATTAACATTGTTTATAAACATTGTATCTCTCTATCTCCCATCTGATCAATGTTTATAAACAATGTTACTTTGTATCTCTCTATCTCCCGTCTGATCAATATTCTGTAGTCCTCCTAGTGCGCTGGAAACAATGTAGTTGAGTAGAGTACAGCGCGGGGGGGGGGGGGGCAAAGGGCACAAACAATAGACAGGTCACCTTGATTTTTGGCCGGATATAACAAAATACGTCCAATGGTGGATTTAACAAACCAAAAGGGAGCAAATCCGAGATTTTCACTGTTGGAGATTTATATCCACTTTAGAATCCTAGTTTCCTATTTTTTTTGCCGTTTTTCCGCACATGTGTGTGAAGTCGGCGATCCCCGACACCTTCCTCACACCGCGCACAAAGCCCCCCCCCCCCCCATTTTTTAACGTCTCTGGTTTCAGAACTTTGAGCTTTTTAGGGTCTGCGATTTCCTGGGCACTTCTTTTTACAGCATCATTATAATTCACATTCCCCGAGAATAAAAATCACATAAATCTTATTCCGGCCTCTCGAAAAAAAAAAAAAAAAATCTCCAATTCTTCATTTGCAGAGGACCATAAAACCGGCCAAACACTCCCATATTCAGGAAGGAGAAGGCCCGATTCAATGTTCATGAGCCGGAGTTATGGAGAGGAGGAGAAGGAGGGGGCGGAGGGGAGGATGATGCAGGAAAAAGGGCCTCATTTCACGGTCTGGTAACGTTAACGATGCCGCTGAAAAAAAAAAAAAAAAAAACGAACGGCACACTTTTAGAGACCATTTTTAGAGGAAACTGTCACATATTATTATTATTATTATTATTATTGTAATATTTTGTAAAATATATGATTTTTGACATTTTGCTGAATATTACGCCAAGGGGGAAGCGTGTGGCTTAACGGCGATAAAACCAACTAGTCCAAATTGGAGGTGTTGTGTGCCTTCTGCGCGGTCTGGTGGGATCGCTGATGTGCCAAGGCTCCGATGTCGGCTCATCGCACTGTTCACTTTTTTTTTTCTTTTTTTTTATTGAATATTCTTTATTGAATAGTCACACAGACACTTCATTAACCATTTCTGGACTTCCCGCCCTCATTACGCCTTAAGAATTCTTTTTTTACTGGAACTAAGGGCGCCAAGCCCAACTCCTGCAAGACAACCCAAAAAACAATAATCCTCCCCTCCAATAAAAGGATTTGGACCAGTGCACAAAGCAAGGTCCTTAAAGACATGGATGAGCGAGTTTGGGCTGGAGGAACTTGACTGGCCTGCACAGAGTCCTGACCTCAAACCCGATAGAACACATTTGAGATGATTTAGAGCGGAAACTGCGAGCCAGACCTTCTCCTCCAACATCAGCGCCTGGCCTTGCAAATGCTCTTCTGGAAGAATGGTCAGACATTCCCATAGACACCCTCCTAAACCTTGTGGACGGCCTTCCCAGAAGAGTTGAAGCTGTTATAGCTGCAAAGCGAGGGCCAACTCAATATTGAACCCTACGGACTGAAGCCTCGTACACACGGCCGGTTTCCGACAAGAATCCCGACGAGAAAATAGAGAGCAGGTTCTCTATTTTTCCCATCGAGATTCTGGGCAGATTTCCCGACGAGAAACCTGAAAGCCTCATACACACGACCAGTTTTCTCGGCAAGAAACGACAAGAAAACTGCCGGCAGAGCTTTCTTGCCGAGAAAACCGGCCGTGTGTACGAGGCTTTCTGGTTTCTCGTCGGGAAATCTGTCCAGAATCTCGACGAGAAAAATAGAGAACCTGCTCTCCATTTTCTCGTCGAGATTCTCGTCGGCCTGTTTCCCGGCGAGAAACCTGAGGGTGTGTACGCTTACATGTCGCCGTGGAAACCCGCGCATGCTCGAAATGACTTTGGCGCGTGCGCGGTAGCTTCCAAGGCATAGGTAGGGTGAAGCAAGATGGCCGCGACGGCACAGAATGTGCCCTAGCGCATGCTCGTCGTAGTCGATGACGTCACTGCGTTCACGCCATTCAAAAGAACGGCGGTTCTTTTGAATCGTACGTGTGTACACTCGGCCGGGAAGAAAGCTTGCCAGGAATCCCGTCAGGAAAACCGACAGGGCTTTTCCTGACGAGAATCCCGGCCGTGTGTATGAGGCTTTAGGCTGGGATGCCATTAAAGTTCATGTAAAGGCAGGCGTCCCAAAACTTTTGACAATATAGTGTATATATATATATATATATATATATATATATATATATATATATATATATATATATATATATGTAGTATTTACATACACACATGCATGCATGTTTGAGCTTTGGTGTGCCCCTCTCACCCCATACCGGGCACTTTCACCCCCTTCCTTCCCATGCCAATTTTCAGTTTTCAGCGCTCTCGCACTTTAAATGACAATTGCGCGGTCATGCTACGCTGTACACAAATGACATTTTTATCATTTTGTTCGCACAAATAGAGCTTTCTTTTGGTGGTATTTATTCACGACTCCATTTTTTTTTTTGGGGGGGGGGGGAGCGAAAAAAGAGCGGAAATTTGGAAAAAAAATAATATTTTCTTTATTCTATTTTAAAAGAAATCCAATAAAATCGAATGTTGACATCAATTTAAGCCAAAATGTATTCTGCTACATGTCTTTGATAAAAAAAAATCCCGTTAAGTGTATAATAATTGGTTTGTGTGATCACGGACAGATGTACGCAGATGATCATTGGGACATGTGATTTTACTGTTACATATGTGGAGGACAGGTGTTTTTACTGTGTGGGGACCTTCAGGGCCACCATCAGGGGGGTACAGGCAGTACAACTGTAAGGGGCCCGGAGGTCCCCAGAGGCCCGAAGGTCACCAGGGCCCCCGGATAGCAACCCCCTTCTTTTTTTTTTGTTCGTCAGCACCCCCCCCCCGACCTTAACAATTTGCGGCGGCATCAATTCGTGGCACCCCCCCACTTCTCAGTTCGCGACAGCCCCCCCGCCTCTCAATTTGCGGTGGCAGCACACCCCCCTCCCGGTTCTCCTCTGCTCCAGGGGGCCCATGCCTGAAGCTGTGTAAGGGGCCCCAAAATTCCTGATGGCGGCCCTGGGGGACATTGTGTGGGGACATGTGTTTTGGGGACATGTGTTTTGGGGACATGTGTTTTGGGGACATTGTGTGGGGACATGTGTTTTGGGGACATTGTGTGTAGACATGTGGTTTGGGGACATTGTGTGGGGACATGTGTGTTTTACCTTGTGTGTTACTAGGCTGGTGATCAGTGTGTAAAAAACAGCTCATACTCACTGATCACCGGCCGGCGGCAGAGATCCGCTCTCCTCTCCTCACTGACAACTAATGTGTGAGGAGAGGAGAGCCGATCGCCTAGCAACCGGCTCTCTGTTTACATCACAGGACGGCTGTGATTGGACGCGGCCGTCATGTGATCAGGAGGGCCAGTCACAGAGCCCTCCTGCCGTTCTGAGATGCACCGTGTCCGGGTGACACGAGCGCATCGGAAACGCGCCGCTGCACGGACACGCGCGCCCGAGATCCCCCTCCTTATGAGGGACGTTCCTGAGCGTTCACTCAGAAGGAGAGAGCGCCCACCCGGCCGTACATATGCAGTGGCCGGGTGGGAAGTGGTTAATTCAATAGACTGCGCAGACCTATGTATTTTGGTATAGGACGATGGCTAAATGGTTACCACTTCCGTTTAGCAGCAGTCTTTGGTTCGAATCCCAACCACGGCACCTACCTGCATGAAGTTTGCATGTTCTCCCTGTGCCTCTGTGGGTTTCCTCCAGATACTCTGGTTTTCTTCTACGCTCCAAAGACTTGCTGGAAGGTTACTTGGTTCCTGGCTAAAATTGGCCCTAGTATGTGTATGTATGAATGTGAGTTAGGGACTTTAGATTGTAAGCTCCTTGAAGGCAGGGACTGATATGAATGTACAATGTATATGTAAAGCACTGCATAAGTTGACGGCACCATATAAGTACCTGAAATAATAAAAAAAAGATTTACAAACTCCTGGCAGACAGAGCAGCCAGATTATGACCTAATTTTTCTCCACTGCAGTTAAAAGCAATAAATCTTGGCCAAGAACCCACCCCAGCCTGTGATTGGTTAGGAAAGGGGCAGTAGTAAGCTGAGGAGGTCCGCCTTTCTTATGAACACCTCTCCGTGTTGGATTGGCCGCAGAGGCGGCTCTCTAATTAGGCAAATTAGGCGGTCGCCTAGGGCCTCACACTCACAGGGTCCTTGCGGCCGCCTAATTTGCCTGTGATCAATACTAATGTCGGCACCATCGGATCTCTCTATCACCCCTCTCTCTTTCTCACCCCTACCCCTCTTGCATTGGCTGAATATGTCTGATGGGTGAGGAGGGTGCCCTGGAAGTGGTGCTGATCACCTGTGTGCTAGATACGTGCATTTTCTGCAGCCATTTTTCTTGCTTGAATTATTTTTCCCATTATGGGCGTGAGTGGGGCCTCATGTCTAAGTTTTGCCTAAGGCCTCACAAAGCCTAGAGCCGCCTCTGATTGGCCGCACCCTGCAGTGCAGCAAGCCCCGTAGTTGGGCTTTAACTTCACTATTCAAAGCAACTCCAACTAGAAAAGCTACAATTTCTGGGGAAATTGTGTGAAGTGTTCTTGCCTCCACCAATACTCCTGACTGGAGACAGTGCCGATGGAGATGTAAATGTTATCCAACAGTGTGTCGATCCATTTCGATCCATTGCCCCATCAAAAACTGCCCCTATCAAAAACTGCCCCCATCAAAACTGCCCCATCGAAAACTGGCTGATCATGGGGTGGTCATAATGTTTTGGCTGATCATGGGGTGGTCATAATGTTTTGGCTGATCATGGGGTGGTCATAATGTTTTGGATGATCATGGGGTGGTCATAATGTTTTGGGTGATCATGGGGTTGTCGGCTTTTGTCAGCTCCCACTGTAGTTTTGAACATTTCGCCATTCATTCCTATGGGACCAATTTTGCTGCAAAAAACAAAAATATTTTGTGAACCATTCGGCGAAATGTTCCACAAAGTAATAGCACACCATTCGGGAACAATCCGCACGTTTCGGTATATTACTTGTCTATGTAGTGTAAAAGCTGTGGGAGGAGTTAGGGTGGTAAATTTGGCTATAATAAGAATAAGAACTAGAAAAGCTACAATTTCTGGGGAAATTGTGTGACGTGTTCTTGCCTCCACCAGTAATCTACAACTGGAGTGGGCGGAGTAACTGGGTGGAGTGGCTTAAGCAACTGTTGTGTGGTTGGAGTGGCTGGAGTAACTGTGAAAAGTGTTAAAAAGCTTAATATTTTCAAAAGTAGAAATAGTAGAAAAAAATTGAAGAAGTCCCATCATTAGTTGAAAGAGCGGAACAATTTTTTCAAAAATTTTTTTTTTTTAAATTGTTATTTTTTTTGTTTTTTTTTTCAAAAATGTTTTTTTTTTTAATTTTAAATGATTTTAAAAAAAAGGTTTTCATTTTTTTTTATATTTTTTTTTTAATTGATTTTTTTTTTCAAAAATGATTCTTCTTTTTAATGTTTTTTTTGGAAATTTTGAAAAAAAAAAAAAAAAAAATTTGAAAAAAAAAAAACATAAAAAAAGTAAGCAAAGTTGAACATTAGAAATGCCTTAGAGAAATAAGAGGCGACGTGCATTGTCTTTGCCTCCAGACACCCCAACTGGGAACATACTGTGTCCTGAGGGAAAGACAACACAGCCAACCTCCATGTTACAACTGTTTGTGATTCAGAAACTCCCCTCAGAGCTGTGTGGGAGGAGCTATAATTCCCCTCAGCGTTGCCAAGGAAACCAATGTTTGTTTATGCAGGCTCTAACCATCATTAGTTGAAAGAGCGGAACAATTTTTTCAAAAATGTTTTTTTTGTTTTTCAAAATGATTTTTGTTTTCAAAAAATACATTTTTTTTTAAATGATTTTTTTTTTCAAAAATTATTATATATTTTTTTCAATTTTTTTTTTTTTTAAATGTATTATTTTTATTTTTCAAAAATTACTTTTTATTTTTTAATGGGGGGGGGGGGGTCATAAACAGCGGAAAACAATATCCGTCGTATTGCAGTACATAGTAGAGGTACATAGTATTTCATTTACAGATAACAGAATCAAAAAAGTAAGCAAAGTTGAACATTAGAAATGCCTTAGAGAAATAAGAGGCGACGTGCATTGTCTTTCCCTCCAGACACCCCAACTGGGAACATACTGTGTCCTGAGGGAAAGACAACACAGCCAACCTCCATGTTACAACAATTTGTGATTCAGAAACTCCCCTCAGAGCTGTGTGGGAGGAGCTACAATTCCCCTCAGAGCTGTGTGGGAGGAGCTATAGGTCCCTCAGCGTTGCCAAGGAAACCAATGTTTGTTTCTGCAGGCTCTAACCACAGGTCACACAGTATTTTCAGCCTCTCCTGAATACTTGCCATTCTTCAAACGGTCGTTTTTTAAAAACTATAAATCCTACAGCGAAGAGCTTTATATTGTAAGAATCACAAGACCCAGACCTACATTTTGATATATAGTATGTCTAGAAATTTTAAAAATTAAAGGCACAGTCGCAGTTTAGATATTGCACTTTGAATTTGAAGTGACTGGAGGGGAGTTTCAATGAAAGTCAATGGGTGGCGTGAGTTGCAAACAAATCATCATACCGTGAAAACTGTAAGGACTATGGCTTAGCCGTGGACATGTGTAGTGGCAGAAGGGATAGCTGAACGTTTTGATATACAATTTGTGTAAGTGGGTTTAAAAATGAGGGAGTGGTGGCAGGTTAGAAATCATGTCCTGATTTTTTAGATTTTGTCAGCTCACACTCTAGTTTCGCCATTCATTCCTATGGGACAAATTTCGCCGCAAAAAACGACGATATTTCGTGAACGATTCGGCGAAACGTTCCACAAAGTAAAAGCACGCCATTCGGGAACAATCCGCACGTGTCGGTATATTACTTGTCTATGTAGTGTAAAAGCTGTGGGAGGAGTTAGGGTGGTAAATTTGGCTATAATAAGAATAATAATAATATATATGTGAGATAACAGTAAGTGGCCTTGCTATGCAAGAACACTTAATTACTGTAACTTTGCCAAAATTTTGGCAAAGCAAACTCATCCTTCTTTACTAGACTTTGTGGAATTAGTTCTTCTTCCGAATTCCCATGCTGAAGTTTTTCTTTTACCATTACTAGACCAGTGCAAGATCCATCTTGACAGATATGAGTCTTAGCACAGCTTCCATTAACTCTCTATGAACCTACGTGACATTCTGAAAATGAAGTTGTGACCTGCCGTGGTTGAGCGAACGACGTGGCGTGATGAGGTCCTCCATCGTTTCAAGCTCGGTGACCTGACATGAATTTGCCTCTGTGGCTGCAAATGCTGACAGCAAAAGACTCGGTGAAGGACCTTCATGGAATCCCTGAGGTGGCGTTCCTCGACCTTGGACCAGTCGTTCACTTTTGCCGCCCCCCCCCCCCCCCTCCCTCCACACAGAATTCATTTCTCACCACCGGCTTGAAAGATGTCACATTTGATAAAGATTGGGGTGAACGGGGACAGTCATGGGACCTAAAAATTCAATAACTGTAACCAACTTTCTGAAACCAGTTACAAAAAATTCAATAAGAACGATCATGAAATGCGAAGCTGGTTCTTGGTGATGATTAAAAACTAAAGTCGTTTAGTGTTTAAAAAAAAAGAAGAAGGAATTATGCCCTGTACACGCGATCGGATTCAGGGGAATTTTCCGTCGGAATTCCGATGAAGCTGACTTCCATCAGTCTTGCCTACACACCATAAGACAAAATTCCGACCATCCAAAACGCCGTGACGTACAACACGTACGACGGCACTATAAATGGGAAGTTCCATTCGAATGGTGCCACCCTTTGGGCTGCTTTTGCTGATTTCGTGTTACCGCGTGTTAGGAAAAGTTTGGTGTTAGCCGATTCGCGCTTTTCAGTCTCCGTGCTTTTCAGTCCGTTACAGCGTGACGAATGTGCTATCTCCATTACGAACGCTAGTTTTACCAGAATGAGCGCTCCCATCTTGTAATTTAGTCTGAGCATGCGTGGATTTTTTCTCCCATGGAGTTCCACACAGACGATCGGAATTTCCTATTATTTTTTTTTCCCCATTGGAAAAATTTAAAACATGTTCTATTTTTTTTTTTTTTACACCGATGGAAAAAAGTCAGATGGGGCCCACACGCGATCATTTTTTTCCGATGAAAAAAGTCCATCGTGTTTACAGGGCATTAGGGGTTGAACCGTACTTCGCTCAGACAGTAAAAACATATAAAATGTAACAAATTGTTATGTGTGTTGATACATTGATAAGGGGGATAAGATACATTGCACACAGTAGCTAGCAAGTAGACATGTGCACTGCCGAAAAAAAAAAAATCGTTTTCGTTTTTTTGCTTTTTTCGGAAATTCGGGAAATTCAAAAAATGCGTTTTACAAATTTTCGAAAAAACAAATAAAACGAAAACGAAAAAAACAAATTTTTTGAATTTCCGAAAAAAGCAAAAAAAAAAAAGAAGTAATCTCCGATTTTCGGAAATTCTAAAAAATCGGAATTCAGAAATTCGACTTTCCAAATTTCCCATTTTCGAGTTTTAGATTTTCAAATTTCAGAATTTTCGAATTTTGCAATTTCGAATTTTCGAATCTCGAATTTTCGAATCTCGAATTTTCGAAATTTCGAATTTTCGAAATTCCGAAAATTCGAAATTTCGGAAATTGAAAAATTCTGAAATCCCCAAATTTGGAAATTGAAAAATTCGGAAATTCGGAAATTCGAAATTTCGGAAATTGAAAAATTCCGAAATCCAAAAATTCGGAAATTGAAAAATTCGGAAATTCGTAATTTCAGAAATCTGAAAATCCAAAAATTCGGAAATTGAAAAATTCGGAAATTCGGCAATTTCCGAATTAACGAATTTCTCTAAATTCGTGAAAAACCAATTAGAAACTAAACAAATTGCACATGTCTACTAGCAAGGACTTATTGGTTATTACGATCAGTAGGCCCCTTCTCATAGCAAAATTGCAGGTTCTCAGTGGTCTCCCAACAGTGGCAGTTGCTTGCCCTTTTACTGGCCCTTGGGACACTATACTTCCCACTGACACCAAAGATAAGGTGCTACTCCTCCCACTGATGAGACACATTTCCTCCCACCTACACAACCGATGGGACACAATTCTTCCCAAAGACACCAAAAAACAGGACACTGTTCTTCCCGCTAGAGCTGCGCAATTCTGGCTAACATGAGAATCACAACTTTTTTTGCTTAGAAGATAGATCACGATTCTCTCACGATGCTCGCAGCGTAACATCCTCTTTCACATTAAAACAAAAAAAAAATTGGGCTAACTTTACTGTTTCTTTTTCTTTTCTTTTTTTTCATTGAAGTGTATTTTTTCCCCAAAAAATTGCATTTGAAAGACCGCTTGTCAAATACAGTGTGACATGAAATATTGCAGCAATTGCCATTTTATTCCCTAGGGTCTCTGCTAAAATATATATAATGTTTGGGGGTTCCAAATAGTTTTCTAGCAAAAAATATTGATTTTAACTTAAAGCGGAGGTGCAGCTTGTATTTTTAATTTTTTTAAAAAAGTCAGCAGCTACTAACCGTGTAGCTGCTGACTTTTAATAAGGACACTTACCTGTCCTACTCGCCCGCGATGTCGGTCCCGCCACAGCGATCGATCGCTGCTGCCAGGCTCCCGGCTCCTCCATCCTGACTAAGGGAAACAGGCTGTGAAGCCTTACGGCTTTACTGCCAATTTCCTACTGCGCATGCGCCACTCGCATGGCGCTTTGTGAATGGGCGGCTTGCCTCCTGGGATACACACAGTTCCCAGAAGGCAGCGCGCCCCATTCACAAGAAGAGGAAGCGGAAGGAGAGCCACCGCGGACGGAGAAGAGGAACATTAGCGGCAGATTAGGGGACTTCCGCATAGCAACAGGCATTTCTGCTATTGTTGGTTGATTTTAACAATGGTTCTGGGCATGCGTATTTGTACTTCGGACTAAAGTCCGATGGATTTCTGTACATACGGTCGGACTTTGCCCCATCGGACTTTTGTTGCCGAAAAGTTTGTCCGTTTGTCCGTTTGCAGAGCGAACTTTTGTCCAATGAAAGTTTGTCCGATGGAGTGTACACGCGGTTGGATTTTTTTGAAAACCTGCTTATTTTGAAGTTTGTTGGCAAAAAGTCAGACCGTGTGTACGGGGCTTTAGTTACATCTCCGTTCTTCTGACTTCCACCGGCCTATTCATCCTCTGACTGGAGCGTAGGCTCCACACCATGGCTCTGGAACAGATTACTGAGGGTGACAAAGATGAACCATGACTGCCCAATGTGTGTTGGCATGGCCACTTGCAGGGCCGTCTCAATAGCATCATGGGCCCCTGGGAAAAGTAATGCACTGGGGCCCCTGCCAGCCTGCCCCAAATTTACACACCTACTAAAGAATTAAAGTATAAATAGTTGATAGAATTAAACATATACATATATATATATATACTTTCAATAAAATTGATTATAAACAATAACAAAACATACCATAATTCAAAGACTAAATCAACACAAAGAGCACAGGGGGAGGCAGAAAGGGCATCAGGAGGGCAAAGTACAAGTTCTGGGATGCCACTCAGGACAAGGCCATCATCCTGAGAAAACTTAGTAAAATGTATGACTATCCTAGCAGATATAGGACAGTTGGAAAATATGATGTAATGCAAGACTATCATGGGGCCCCCATGCACCTGGGGCCCCTGGGCAGTGCCCAAGTGTGCCCAGGCATTAAGACAGCCCTTGCCACTTGTAGCCCCCCCCCCCCCCAGGAGCTCATGTGGTAGGGTGAGAGCACCGGAGCCCAACTAGTATTGTCACCCCATATCAGGGAGGAACTTCTTGGCAGGGCTGCCTGGTATTATTTTAATTAAAGCTGCAGATTTAAAAACAATAAGAAATGATAACATTAAATAATGTAGCAGATTTTAGTGATTGTGTTTAGGTCTTTTTTTTTTTTTTTTTACACTGGCCTTAGTATTAATGATATGTTGGTCCTCCCCGTGCTTCTACCTGGCCGGCCTCGGCTGTACGGTGAGCTCCTAATTGTCCATCTGCCGCAATCTTATCATTACCGGCTCCCGTTGTTTAAAGCTTGCAATCTTCGGCTAATTAGAGGATCTGGGGAATCGATAATGCCTGAAATTTTGAGAGCGCTCATATGTAAAAAATGTGATTATCACAGGCGCCGTCTGGTTCATAGAACACCTAGTGATAGTGAGTGTTCCTCTCCACCTAGCGTGAGGCTAAGACAATTCCTGTACAGATGGCTGGGGTACCGGGGGCAGCTCCCCTGGGCTATCCTGGAAGCTTCCCGTTTCATGGCTGGCCCACACGTTGCAATCATTTTGCCTTTGGATTGTATATTGGATTAGATATTTACTATACTGCCAAACATTTAGATGTAGAAAAAAAAATGAAGAATGGTTTGACTGGATAAAACAAGGATTGGTCTGTGTTTTCCAATGGAAATTCCATATAACTGGATCAAACATTTAACTTAAAGTGATTGTAAAGGTTCAATTTTTATTTTATTTTATTTAAATAACAAACATGTCATACTTACCTCCGCTGTGCAGCTCGTTTTGCACAGAGTGGCCCCAATCCACCTCTTCTGGGGTCCCTCGGCAGCTGTCTCGGCTCCTCCCCGCATCAGCTAACCCCCTCTGGGAAGCGCTTTCCCAAGGGGGTTGCCTTGTGGGCGCGCTCCCGAGTCCAGCATTTGCGTCTATGGACATGAATTCCGGACTCTGCACCGCCCACCCCCCGGCGCCCAGGGCTGGTGCTACCTCTAGGCAAACTAGGCAGCCGCCTAGGGCGCCCGGCCACTGATGTTCCTACTTTCTTTTCTCTGCAGCAAGCAACTAAATCTCAGCATCAGCAGGCAGCCGCTGCTCCTCTGACACTATGTGCCAACAGAGCAGGCTGCCTGCTGATGCTGAGACAGGTGGAGGACTGTGTCTGTGTCCCGACTCCCGAATGAATGGAAGCAAGCAAACATTCATTGATGGGCACTGGTAAGGATGCATTGTTGGGCACTGGTGAGGCTGCATTGTTGGGCGCTGGTAGGCTGCATTGATGGGCACTGGTAAGGCTGCATTGATGGGCACTGGTGAGGCTGCATTGTTGGGCACTGGTGAGGCTGCATTGTTGGGCACTGGTGAGGCTGCATTGATGGGCGCTGGTAGGCTGCATTGATGGGCACTGGTGAGGCTGCATTGATGGGCACTGGTGAGGCTGCATTGCTGGGCACTGGTGAGGCTGCATTTGATAGGCACTCATTAAAAGGTGGAGTATACATGGGTAGGACAAAGGGGGTGTAGTCAGGGGTGTAACCATTGGGAGGGGGGCGGCTAAATTAGGTTTTGTCTAGGGTGTCAAAAAAAATTCCACCAGCCCTGCCGGCGCCCACGTCATTGGATTTGATTGACAGCAGTGGGAGCCAATGGCTGCGCTGCTATCAATCTATCCAATGAAGAGCCGAGAAGACCGGGCCGAGATCGAGGCCGATCCGTCCATCAGTTAGGGTGCCGGCGCCGCCATTCCAACTAAGGGAAACCGGCAGTGGAGCCTTGCGGCTTCGCTGCCCATTTCCTACTGCGCGAGTCGCTCAGCGCTTTGTGAATGGCCAGCTTGTCTTCTGGGGGACACACACACACAGGTCCCAGAAGACAACGGGGGAGCTCGCGGCAGAAGAGGAGGTGATGACATGGGCCGCGGCCTGGCTGGATTGGAAGTACACTCGGTACTTCCAAAAAGGTAAGAAATAAAAATAAAAAATTTATATCCAAAAACGAGATGTTGAGAGGTGGTCTTTAGTTTAAAACCACCTCTCAAAAATGGGTGGAACTACGCTTTACTTTTAACGTTTGCTGCCATGTCAACTGCCAAACTTCAGAATCCATCTTAAAGTTGCAGAGTTTACACAACTGTCAATTTTTTTTTATTGATTTTTTTTAAAGCCCAACCCTAGCAAAAAAAATAAAAAATAGCAAAATAAATAAATGAATAATTAAAAAAATAAAAATAAATAAAAAACGTGTGTGTGTGTGTATATATATATATATATATATATATATATATATATATATATATATATATACTCTATATTGTCAAAAGTATTGTGACACCTGCCTTTACACACATACGAGCTGGATACCATAAGATCAGCAAACTGTGGATCCATTTCTGCCAGGCAGATACCTACCATTCTGAAATTTTAATTAATCTTAATGACTCCCTTAAAGGGGATGTACAGCATTTGAGTGTTTTTTAGGTCAACATACACCATATTGTCAAAAGTATTGGGACACCTGCCTTTACACGCACAGAAACTTTAATGGCATCCCAGTCTTAGTCTGTTGGGTTCAATATTGAGTTGGCCCCGCCCTTTGCAGCTGTAACAGCTTCAACTCTTCTGGGAAGGCTGTCCACAAGGTTTAGGAGGGTGTCTATGGGAATGTTTGACCATTCTTCCAGAAGGATGCTCCCAACTTTGTGGGAACAGTTTGGGGGTGGCTCCAACATGACTGCGCGTATATATATATACCTGTATATATATATGTGTGTGTGTGTATATATATTGTGAGGGGGTTAGCTCGGCAGCGGGTGTGTGTGACCCCCGGGATGGGCTCCCCACACAAAAACAGGCCCAGCAAACGGAGGTTGTGGTTTTCAAAATCAAAAAAAAAGGTGCGGTTTATTTTCTATTTACAGTGACAAAACACAGCAAAGCCAAAAGAAACATATAAACAAAATAAATCCTGGTCAACTTGACCTCTGACTAAACATACAGGTTTCCTAACTAACAACTGGGATCAGCCTAGTGCTGTCCTAGTCCCTAAGTCCCTGGTTTTAAATGTCCAAGCAAATAGCCACACAGGCTTTTGTCTCACCGCACAGGGGTTCACTCTCCCTAGACAGTCCACACAGGTCTGGGTCCAGGCATGAGCTAACATCTAATGAAGCTGGGAGTTTTTATAGAGGCCTTTAAATGAGCTGACAAGCTTCAGCTGGTCTCATCAACTCCCTGCCTCACGACGCCCAGCACTCTCCCTAGAGGTATGAGTCATTCATGAGCCCACTAGCCTCAGCTGGGCTTCATCAACTCCCTAGTTGTATAAGTCGGCGTAAAGCCTGAATCTGGGCGAAATATATCTACCCCCCTGGATGCAACCAGGTGACTTTACCTTCCTGCTGTCACATACCCCCCCCTCTTGTTTTAACCTCGGGGTTGGAACACCAGCAATCAGGCATTCATGTACTCGAGACAAAGCATCCACATTCCCCATTTGAACGCCAGGGCGATGCTTTACTGTGAAGTTGAATTCCTGGAGGGCCAGGAACCACCTATTCACTCTTCTATTTGTTTCCTTGTTTTGAGCCATCCACTTTAACGGAGCGTGATCCGTAACCATGTCAAAGTGCCTACCTAGCAGGTAGTACCGAACGGAATCTAGAGCCCACTTCACCGCTAAACACTCCTTTTCAACGGTGGCGTAATTTACCTCATGGGACTTCAACTTCCTGCTGAGGTAAATGACTGGGTGCTCTTCCCCGTTCCAGACCTGGGACAATACTGCTCCTAACCCCACATCTGATGCATCACTTTGTACGACAAAGTCTTTAGAGAAGTCGGGTGAGTACAACACTGGCTGGCTACATAAGGCTTGTTTCAAGAATTGGAATGCTGCCTCAGCCTCGGGGGTCCATTTAATCATGACCGACCCTTTCCCCTTCGTTAGGTTGGTTAGGGGCACAGCCTTAGAAGCAAAGTGGGGAATGAATCGCCGATAATACCCAGCGATTCCCAGAAAGGCTCGTACCTGCTTCTTGCTGTTGGGACGTGGCCAACTCTGGATGGCCTCGACTTTGTTGAGTTGGGGTTTTATTACTCCCCTCCCAATGGTGTACCCAAGATATTTGGCCTCCTCCTGCCCAATGGTACACTTCTTGGGGTTAGCCGTAAACCCCGCTTCCCGAACAGAGTCCAGGACTGCTTGCACTTTTGGCAGATGTGAGGCCCAATCTGTGCTATGGACAATTACGTCATCCAGGTAAGCCGCAGCATACTTCCGATGGGGCCTCAGCATCTGGTCCATTTTCCGCTGGAATGTGGCCGGCGCATTCTGTAACCCGAACGGCATTCTTTTATATTGGAACGCCCCGTCTGGGGTTACAAATGCGGTTTTCTCTTTGGCCAATTTGGCCAGGGGGATTTGCCAATACCCTTTTGTGAGGTCAAGAGTCGTCATGTATCGGGCTGTTCCCAGCCGGTCGATCAACTCATCTATACGTGGCATGGGGTAGGTGTCAAATTTTGTAACTTTGTTCAACTGACGAAAATCGTTACAAAATCGCCAGCTCCCATCCGGTTTAGGCACCAACACAATGGGACTAGACCAATCACTTTGGGACTCCTCTATCACCCCTAAGTTCAGCATTTTCTGTACTTCCTCCCGTATTGCCTCCCGTCGGGCCTCTGGGATCCGATAGGGTTTTAACTTCACCCTTTCACCGGGCGGGGTAATGATGTCATGCTCTACCCCAAATGTTTGTCCCGGCAGCTCAGAGAATACCTCCTTGTTGCGAAGCACAAACTCCTTAACCTCCTGTTGTTGGGGTTGTGACAAGGTGGCTGCTATTCCAACCTCAGGAATCACGCAACCAGTTTGAGCTGGTGACCAAGTGTCTGCGACTAGGGACTCTCTATCCCTCCAGGCTTTCAACAGATTAACGTGATAGATCTGTTCGGGCTTTCGCCTTCCTGGTTGTCTGACCTTGTAATTCACTTCGCTCACTTTTTCCATTATCTCGTAGGGGCCTTGCCATTTGGCAAGGAATTTACTTTCAACCGTAGGGACAAGTACCAGTATCCTATCCCCCGGGGAAAAGGTACGGGTCTTGGCTCCACGGTTGTACACTCTCTGCTGTGCTAACTGCGCTTGGGCCAAATGTTCCTTCACGATGGGCATTACCTGTGCAATTCGGTCTTGCATCAGGGCGACATGCTCAATCACACTCCTGTGGGGAGAACTCTCACTTTCCCAAGTTTCCTTGGCAATATCCAACAGCCCTCTTGGGTGTCTCCCATACAGTAACTCAAAGGGGGAGAATCCCGTAGAGGATTGGGGCACCTCCCTAATAGCAAACATCAGATAAGGAAGTAGACAGTCCCAATCCTTTCCATCTCTATCCACCACTTTCTTCAACATTTGTTTTAGGGTTTTGTTGAATCTTTCAACCAGCCCATCGGTTTGGGGGTGATACACAGATGTACGTAATTGCGTCACTTTGAACAATTTACACAGCTCCTTCATAACCCGGGACATAAAGGGTGTACCTTGGTCCGTAAGCAGTTCTTTACAAATACCCACCCGGCTAAACACAAGAGATAGCTCTTTGGCTATGGTTTTGGCCGAGGTATTTCGGAGAGGGATCGCTTCTGGATAACGGGTGGCATAGTCCATTATAACTAATATGTACTGGTGCCCCCTAGCGGACTTGATTATAGGACCTACCAAATCCATGGCGATCCTCTCAAACGGGACCTCAATGATGGGTAGAGGGACCAGCGGGCTACGGAAATGTGGCATCGGGGCCGACCTCTGACACACAGGGCAGGAGGAACAATAATTTTCTATGTCCTTCATCACCCCCGGCCAATAGAATCTCTGTAATACCCTCTCTCGGGTTTTCTCTGTCCCCAGATGACCTCCAAGAATGTGCCCATGGGCCAACTCCAACACCAACTTCCTGTAAGGTTTGGGCACCACAAGCTGCTCAACGGTTTCTTCTGCCCTTTTTGCCACCCGATACAGTAGGTCCTTCTCTACGCTGAAGTATGGGTAAGTGCAGGTATTATCTGGGTTCACTAACTCGCCATCTATTTTCACTACGTTTTCGCGTGCCTTTATTAGGGCGGGGTCTTTCAACTGTTCTGTGGCAAAGTTTTCCCTGTGAACCTCAAGATCAGAAAACTCCACAGACGGTAGGTTTTCGTCTGAGGAGGTGGGCTCCTCTCCAGTTTCTTGAGTCTCCCCTGCCAATACTGATAAGGGAAATTCCGGAGAGTCCTCACCACTCTCAGGGGAGTTCTGGCTATCACATTCCTGGTACATAGGGGCACCAGTGGGGGGCTCAGGATCATCCCACAGTTCCCAGAACTTCGGAAAATCCCTTCCCACAATGGCGTCATACGATAACTGAGATACTAAGCCCACTGGATGAGAGAGGGTACCTTTGGGGGTCTCGAAACACACTGTAGTCACTGGATACTCTCGGGTGTCCCCATGCACACAAATAACAGCTACCTTGCTATTCCCAGAGACCTCTGTTTTAACTAACTCAGCCTTTATCAGGGTCACAAGGCTACCTGAATCCAGCAATACCACAACATTTCTACCATTAACACACATTTTGCATAAATGTTTCTCAATTCCTCGAATGGCAGTGCATGCGACTGTCGCACACAGCGACTGACTTCTGCCCGTCAGAAAGTCACACTGCATGGGTTCCTCCACAACCGGGCAATTGGCTGCAATATGTCCCGCTTGCCGGCAGCGGTAGCAAACTATCCTTCTTGCTGCCTCTTGAGCCGCTGATTTCCCAGGCTGTTCTCGCCAAACTTGGGGTAGAGCTCCCACCCTCTCACTCTCTCCACCCTTACCCCTTGGAATCCTCTTATCCGCCCCTGGGGATGGTCTGGTCTTAGGGTGGAAAGTCCGAGTGTCTCTGGAAGAGGCCGTCAGGTTCTCTGTAGCCAAGTATTTCTCCACACGATTATCAAGACCATCGGCCGTCTCTGGGTCTCCATGGCTTACCCACTTTTGGATGGCAGTAGGAAGAGCTCTCAAAAACCGATCCATTACAACACGTTCCACAATCTTTGGTGCGGACAAAGTCTCTGGCTGTAGCCACTTTCTGCTCAGGTGAATGAGATCATACATTTGAGACCTGGGGGGTTTTCCAAGCTGGAAAGTCCAGTTATGCACACGCTGAGCCCGGACAGCCTGGGTGACACCCAGCCTTGCCAATATCTCAGCTTTTAGCATCACATAGTCTTTTGCTTGGTCAGGCTCTAGGTCATAGTAAGCCTTCTGCGATTCACCAGTTAACAGAGGAGCCACCAGTCCAGCCCACTGCTCCTCAGGCCACTTTTCTCTTTCAGCAGTCCTTTCAAATGTGGTCAAAAATACCTCTGGATCATCCTCTCCAGTCATTTTTGTCAATAAACGACTCACCCCAAAGGACGCGGTATTAGTGGGACGGCTTTCCTCACTGGTCTGCGGACGTTGCTGCATTACTGCTTCCATTTGTTGTAGTCTCTGCTCTTGCTTCTGTAACAGGTCTATGAAGCGGGCCTCAGATTGCTGCTGGGCTTGTTGCTGAGCTTCCAGACTCTGTTGGTGAGCTTGCTGCTGGGCTGCAAGGCTCTGTTGATGAGCTTGCTGCTGGGCTGCGAAGTTCTGTTGTTGAGCTGCAAGGCTCTTTTGCAAACCTGCATTTGTCTGCTGTTGATTGGCATTTGCTAGAGCCAGCTGCTTCAGTATCTCCTCCATGCTGGCTTAAAAAAAACTGCCCGCATTCTCCACCAACTGTGAGGGGGTTAGCTCGGCAGCGGGTGTGTGTGACCCCCGGGATGGGCTCCCCACACAAAAACAGGCCCAGCAAACGGAGGTTGTGGTTTTCAAAATCAAAAAAAAAGGTGCGGTTTATTTTCTATTTACAGTGACAAAACACAGCAAAGCCAAAAGAAACATATAAACAAAATAAATCCTGGTCAACTTGACCTCTGACTAAACATACAGGTTTCCTAACTAACAACTGGGATCAGCCTAGTGCTGTCCTAGTCCCTAAGTCCCTGGTTTTAAATGTCCAAGCAAATAGCCACACAGGCTTTTGTCTCACCGCACAGGGGTTCACTCTCCCTAGACAGTCCACACAGGTCTGGGTCCAGGCATGAGCTAACATCTAATGAAGCTGGGAGTTTTTATAGAGGCCTTTAAATGAGCTGACAAGCTTCAGCTGGTCTCATCAACTCCCTGCCTCACGACGCCCAGCACTCTCCCTAGAGGTATGAGTCATTCATGAGCCCACTAGCCTCAGCTGGGCTTCATCAACTCCCTAGTTGTATAAGTCGGCGTAAAGCCTGAATCTGGGCGAAATATATCTACCCCCCTGGATGCAACCAGGTGACTTTACCTTCCTGCTGTCACAATATATTATTTTTAACATAATAATTATTTTTATTACCTATATTGTCAGCAATGTAGCACGGATGGGGTGGGGGAACCCCCATAATTATTTCTCTGTGTTTCATATTTGTTTGTCTAAACTGCCTTTTAATGTGACCCCCTCACCAGAATTCCTGAGAGCTATAAATCTTCATATTCTGGGTAAACAATAAGCAACATTGCACAATTTTTGTTACGGAGATCAAAAAGAAAGGAAAGAAGTGTGAACAGAATGGGGTGCAGTTAAAATGAAGAAAGAGTAAAATGTTGTATATTCTGATTGGGTGCTTGCAGCAGGTAGATGGCAATCAGTGCGCCGTGTCACACACATGCCACAAAGTAAAATAATTGTTTTGTACAATGAAAACAAACAATGATTATGTTCATGTAAACTCCAGAGATCTCTATAAGATGTTGCCCCTTGTGTGCTGGGTATACACAGGGCCGGGAGAATGTGGAGGGGGGGGCAGGAGGGGCGTCTGCCCTGAGCGCAGGGCCGTCGGAACAGGACAGGCAAAACAAGCAATTGCTTTGGGCCCCCGAGCTGGCCTGGGGCCCCAGCCTAGGGTGCCTGCCTGCTGCCTGTCACTGTCCTGGATTTCTGCCCTGAGCCGATCTGCGGATTGCGGCCATAGGAAAGGCCGCGACATCGTCCTAGCTCCGGAGCGGCGGCCATCTTGGTACACCCGGCGGCAGTGGCCGAGGTGAGATGTGGGGAGATGTGGACATTACAGGGGGGAGATCTGGACATTACAGTGGGGGAGATGATGTGTATATTACAGTGGGGGGAGATGATGTGGATATTACAGTGGGGGGAGATGATGTGGATATTACAGTGCGGAGTCCCCCTGTCCATCCCACGGTCCCCCTGTCCATCCCACGGTCCCCCTGTCCTTCCTACGGTCCCCCTGTCCATCCCACGGTCCCCCTGTCCATCCCACGGTCCCCCTGTCCTTCCTACGGTCCCCCTGTCCTTCCCACGGTCCCCCTGTCCATCCCACTGTCCCCCTGTCCTTCCCACGGTCCTCCTGTCCATCCCACGGTCCCCCTGTCCATCCCACGGTCCCCCTGTCCTTCCCACGGTCCCCCTGTCCTTCCCACGGTCCCCCTGTCCATCCCACGGTCCCCCTGTCTTTCCCACGGTCCCCCTGTCCATCCCACGGTCCCCCTGTCCATCCCACGGTCCTCCTGCCCATCCCACGGTCCCCCTGTCCTTCTTACTGTCCCCCTGTCCTTCCCACTGTCCCCCTGTCCTTCCGCTTGTGCCCCTGTCCATCCCACTGTCCATAAACAGTCCTAAACAGCATCTTAATGTTAATGTGAGTGTGTATGTGTTTTAAGTATGTTGGATTATATGCAACAGCAGTATTAGCACTGTAAACCTTTTTTATTTATATAAAGTGTGGGTGAGCTTAAACTGTATCGCTATGCTGTGGTTCCTGTAGGCTTTGCGTGAGTGCAGGGGGGGGAAGAGTTGGTGGGGCCTCCATGTCCATTTTGCTTGGGGCCCCCAAATTCCTTCAAACGGCCCTGCCTGAGCGCAATAGTTTATTGCAGGGATAGGGGGCGCGCTTACCCTAACCCTAAGGGAAGGGGGGGGGCAGATTTTGCCATCTTTGCCCTGGGCACTGGATGACCTTGTCCTGGCACTGGGCATACATGGTGGAAGGTGATCCTCATAGGTGCGGAGAGAAGGATATTTTTTCTGTCTCTGGCTGACACAGATGAGCACATGGCACATTCCTCCTTTCCTTGAAGAACAAACACAGAGATATATGAGAAGGACTAATAATGGAAGAAATGACAGGGCCTCTTTGTCATCATGGCTGTCCATGTGTCAGTCTTGTCCTTCCATTCTGGAACAGGCAAAGTTTTGCAATTCTTTATATAAGTGCCTATAGAAAGGAGGACCCTTGGAAAGATGAAATTCATGATTTATCCAGTAGGGCCGAAAAAAGACCCCTCTCTATTGGGTAGAAAAAGAAAATCCTAAAACATGTGACTGATCCAGAGGAAGGCAAAATATATGCAGAGTAAGCTTTGTCTTTAAAGTCTATGTAAAGGCATTTTTTTATTTGAATAGGTTATGGACGTTCCTATTCCCTAGCACAGTCCCTCCCCATGTAACCTTATGGGAAGATTGCTGTTGAAATTAATGGTCTGGTGACGGGGTCTCTTTAAAGTTCACCTACACTATATTACCAAAAGTATTGGGACACCTGTCTTTACACGCACATGAAGTTTAATGGCCTCCCAGTCTTAGTCCGTAGGGTTCAATATTGAGTTGGCCCACCCGTTGCAGCTATAACAGTTTCAACTCTTCTGGGAAGGCTGTCCACAAGGTTTAGGAGTGTATCTATGGGAATGTTTGACCATTCTTCCAGAAGCCCATTTGTGAGGCCAGGTTGGACGAGAAGGCCTGGCTTGCAGTCTCGGCTCTAATTCATCCCAAAGGTGTTCTATCGGGTTAAGGTCAGGACTCTGTGCAGGCCAGTCAAGTTCCTCCACCCCAAACTCGCTCATCCATATCTTTATGGACCTTGCTTTGTGCACTGGTTCAAATCATTTGGTGGAGGGGGGATTATGGTGTGGGGTTGTTTTTCAGGGGTTGGGCTTGGCCCCTTAGTTCCAGTGAAGTGAACTCTAATGCACACGATCAGAAATTTTGTCAAGAAAAGTTAGATGTGAGCTTTTGGTCGGAAATTCCGACCGTGTGTAGGCTCCATCTGACTTTTTCTGTCGTGATTTCCGCCCCGTTCTCAAATTTTCTGTCAAGAAAAGTTTTTGTCGGAAATTCCAATCGTCTGTATGCAATTCTGACGTGAAAAAAAAAACACGCATGCTCAGAATCAAGCAGAAGAGCCGAACTGCCTATTGAACTTCATTGATCTCGGCTCGTTGTCCGTCTTGTATGTCACCGCGTTCTTGACGGTCAGAATTTCCGACAAGATTTGTGTGACCGTGTGTATGCAACACAAGTTTAAGCTGAAATTCCATCGGAAAAAAATCCACGGTTTTCTTGTCGGAATTTCCGATCGTGTGTACGCGGCATTAAGGCGTCAGCAGACCAAGATGTTTTGGACATGCTCCCAACTTTCTGGGAACAGTTTGGGGACGGCCCCTTCCTGTTCCAACATGACTGAGCACTGGTGCACAAAGCAAGTTCCATAAAGACATGGATGAGCGAGTTAGGGGTGGAGGAACTTGACTGGCCTGCACAGAG
This sequence comes from Rana muscosa, assembly GCA_029206835.1. NCBI lineage: Eukaryota > Metazoa > Chordata > Amphibia > Anura > Ranidae > Rana > Rana muscosa. The sequence continues at coordinate 1,271,498,281 of CM055116.1, read as the reverse complement.
TCCTGACCTCAACCCGATAGAACACCTTTGGGATGAATTTGAGCAGAGACGGCGAGTCAGACCTCGTCCAACATCAATGCCTGACCTCACAAATGCGCTTCTGGAAGAATGGTCAAACATTCCCATAGACACCCTCCTAAACCTTGTGGACAGCCTTCCCGGAAGAGTTGAAGGTGTTATAGCTGCAAAGGGTGGGGCCAACTCAATACTGAACCCTACGGACTAAGACTGGGATGTCATTAAAATTCATGTGCGTGTAAAGGCAGGTATCCCAATACTTTTGATTATATAGTGTATGTAATGCTTGAGAGGACTGCCATTAAATTTCATATGCGTGTAAAGGTAGGCGTCCCAATACTTTTGGTAATGTAGTTTACATCTCATCGCAGGTTATTCTGAGGTTCTTGTGCCCCATCTTTGCAAACCCCCCCCCCCCCCATGCAGAATGACTCTTCTTGCCGCGGAGTTCTTCAGCCGTCATTCAGTTTTACAAGCTTTTTGACTGATTGATGTGGAGACGTCGCCTTTCTTAAGCACACAGTCAGTTCCCTCTTGAAGGTCTCACAGCTTGGAGATCGTGTGATAAACCGCGCAAGAGGCGAAAATCTCACGGGCGATTAATAACAATGATGGCTGGTGCCATTAACAGGGGGGGAGGGGGGGGGAGCCGGGAGACGTGAACCTGCCGAGTGATGTATCAGCCGTGCGGCGGAGAGCAGAGCTGTCCTTCCGTGATAACAAGGCGCGCTTCATTCTCGCTTATCGCCTCTTCTGACAGCAGCCTTTGTCTCCGGTGTCAGGAGCTGTTCTGGGCGCTCATCGTGCTTTATGAATATATCGCTCACCTGCAGCGGTGACAGCCGGGGCCAAAACCGCCACATTCCTCCCCGGGGTCGTCCGTCATGTCGCGTCAATCTCTCTCCAAAGGAATCCATCAGCTCCCGGAGCGCCCCTATCTCATCGCGCTCACCTTCGCCGCCGTCTCTTTTATCACCTTCGTCTTTTTAAACTTTTCAGTTACAAAAAAAAGGTGTTTTTTGTTCCTGACAGCTCGATCGACTGAAGAACGAACGTTATGTAAATGTAGTGTCTGCATTACATAGTTACATAGTAGCTGAGGTTGGAAAAAGACACAAGTCCATCAAGTCCAACCTCTGTGTGTGATTATATGTCAGTATTACATTGTATATCCCTGTATGTTGTGGTCTTTCAGGTGCTTATCTAATAGTTTCTTAAAACTACCGATGCTCCTCGCTGAGACCACCGCCTGTGGAAGGGAATTCTACATCCTTGTCGCTCTTACAGTAAAGAACCCTCCACGTAGTTTAAGGTTAAACCTCTTTTCCTCTAACAAGACACATGGCCACTCATTAAAATTAAACTCCCTTCTGCGAAAAAGTTTTATCCTTATTGTGGGGTCACCAGTACGGTATTTGTAAATTGAAATCATATCCCCTCTCAAGCGTCTCTTCTCCAGAGAGAATAAGTTCAGTGCTCGCAACCTTTCCTCATAACTAATATCCTCCAGACCCTTTATTAGCTTTGTTGCCTTTCTTTGTACTCGCTCCATTTCCAGTACAACCTTCCTGAGGACTGGTGCCCAGAACTGGACAGCATACTCCAGGTGCGGCCGGACCAGAGTCTTGTAGAGCGGGAGAATTATCGTTTTATCTCTGGAGTGGATCCCCTTTTTAATGCATGCCAATATTCTGTTTGCTTTGTTAGCAGCAGCTTGGCATTGCATGTCATTGCTGAGCCTATCATCTACTAGGACCCCCAGGTCCTTTTCCATCCTAGATTCCCCCAGAGGTTCTCCCTCCAGTGTATAAATTGCATTTGTATTTTTGCCACCCAAATGCATTATTTAAAATTTTTCTACATTGAACCTAATTTGCCATGTATTTGCCTACCCTATTAATTTGTTCAGATCTTCTTGCAAGGTTTCCACATCCTGCGGAGAAGTTATTCCCCTGCTTAGCTTAGTATCATCCGCAAATACAGAGATTGAACTGTTTACCCCCATCCTCCAGGTCGTTGATGAACAAATTAAATAGGATTTGTCCCAGCACAGAACCCTGGGGGACCCCACTACCCACCCCTGACCATTCCGAGTACTCCCCATTTATCACCACCCTCTGAACTCGCCCTTGTAGCCAGTTTTCAATCCATGTACTCACCCTATGGTCCATGCCAACAGACCTTAGCTTGTATAGTAAACGTTTGTAGGGAACTGTGTCAAATGCCTTTGCAAAATCCAGACACACCACGTCTACGGGCCTTCCTTTATCTAGATGGCAGCTCACCTCCTCATAGAAGGTTAATAGATTGGTTTGGCAAGAACGATTCTTCATGAATCCATGCTGATTAATGCTAATAATACAATGTTTATTACTAAAATGTTGTATATAGTCCCTTATCATCCCCTCCAAGAGCTTACATACTATTGATGTTAGGCTAACTGGTCTGTAATTCCCAGGGATGTATCTTGGCCCTTTTTTAAATATTGGTGCTACATTGGCTTTTATCAAATTGTGTTCATTTTTATTATTAGTAATTGTCATCAATAATTTATAGATAAGGTGACAGTGTGTGTCTTGTCAGATAGAGGAGAAGGAAGCAGTACTGGATAAGTAATCTGTATATAAGGTGACAGTGTGTGTCTTGTCAGATAGTGGAGGAGGAAGCAGTGCTGGATCAGTAGGGCTGCAACAGATCGGCGGTGATCCGTGATCCGAACGGGTCACTCTGTTCGGATCGGATCACCACTCGATCCGCGGAGCGTCTTCACGGCCTCGGCCTGAGGAAAGGCCGCGGCTTCGGCCTAGCTCCGGAGCCGCGGCCATCTTGGTACACCCGGCGGCCGCCTTGTGCGCGCTGACGTCATCACCCCTCACCCTCCCTGCTCGTGGATCTGAACTGGCCGGCGGGAGAGATGTAAGTGGGGGAGATGCCCATTACAGGGGGAGAAGATTGTGGATATTACAGGGGGAGAAGATTGTGGATTTTACAGGGGGAGAAGATTGTGGATTTTACAGGGGGAGAAGATTGTGGATTTTACAGGGGGAGAAGATTGTGGATATTACAGGGGGAGAAGATTGTGGATTTTACAGGGGGAGAAGATTGTGGATATTACAGTGAGGGGGAGATTACGTGGATATTAGTAATTTTTTTTTTTTTTTTTTTTGCCGATCCGAAAATGATCCGATCCGTGGCTCTGATCCGAGGATCGATCCGATCCGTGAGTTTTTTGATCCGTTGCACCCCTATGGATCAGTAATCTGTATATAAGGTGACAGTGTGTGTCTTGTCAGATAATGGAGGAGGAAGCAGTGCTGGATCAGTAATCTATGTTCCTCTATTGGACTGACAGTTCCCCTATAGCAGGGACAATATAGAAATGCGTCCGTTGTCTATATTTAGTGATTTCAGCCTTTACAATGCTTTTCATTCGATCTCAGTTGTTACTTTTTAAGGTTTCTTTTTTTAGCCTGTTACAATTGTATTCTTTTTTTTATTTTACTAGCTCTCCGGAACACACACACGGGTTGGCTGACGTTAACAATGCAGATTTTCCAGACGTATCAAATATTGATGACATATATATATAGAAATAAAATGAAGAACACGGGTCTGGAAATCGTTGTGCGAAGTGTAGCAATGTGCGTAGTTGCAGCCTGCATAAAATATCTAAATAGTGAGTGTATTAGCCCCCCGAGAGGACGGCTTTGAGAAGGTGGACGTTGGACGCCGTCCTGAAAGCAATTATTAACGCAGGTTGCAAGCGTTGTGTACGGTAACTCAGCAACGTTTTGGCGCGATGTGCTGCCTTTTATTAAACAATACTACAAGTGTTTGATTGTGAGTTCACAGGATGCAGACCAGTGCCAAGTCCTCACTGCGATCCCCCTTCTTCCAGAAAAGGAGGATTTTGTTTTCCGTGTCCCTCTTAAAGAGGACCTGTACTGTGGACGGTGGATCCAAACAAAAATCAAAACAAGGACTTAGGACCAATCACCAGTACTTTCTGTCGTCTTCTTGCAGCTGATCCTTTCTTTATAGCTGACTTAACATGCGTTGTTCTGAACTGTGTTGAGGCAGCCATCTTGGAAGAGGCATGGCTTTGCTTCATAATGTAAGAGCTGCTCTCCATCCCCCATGACTGTTGGAAGATGTCCAGATCCACAAAATGACTAAACAAAGGAAGGGAGATCCTTGCATTGCAGGTCCCCAGATACAGCTTCCCCTCCAGCAAGGATAACAGTGAGCCACACAGTAGTTACGCCACCAAAACTCACTCCACCCTAGAACAGGGATAAAGAATACCTTGGAAAACACCTTTTGGAGCTACAGACGTGGTCAGGGTGTGCTATCCCATGCTTGTCTCCTGATAAACAATCCAAGTATTCTCTCTCTATGGTATCCACAATAAGAATGCATGCTAATTGTTATTTCCTCTGAACATTGAGTCAGCTTGTCTGCAGGTCACATGAGTTTCAGCATTAGCTATCTGTGAACTTCCTCTGTGATGTCACTCAGAATCTACCCTTTATATTAATCCCGGACGAGCCCCCACATTGTTATTACATTGCCCCAGTTATTTTGCTTACAATGTTGTGCCTTTTGTAACTGCACACACTTTGTCTGCAGGTCACTTGAGTAGCAGCATTAGCTATCGGTGAACTTCTTCTGCGCTAATACGCAGCATCTACCCTTTATATTAATCCCGGATTAGCCCACACATTGTTATTTATTTGCCCCGGTTCTTATGCTTACAATACTGAGCCTTTGTAATTGCACACTTTGTCTGCAGGTCACTTGAGTAGCAGCATTAGCTATCTGCGAACTTCCTATGCGCTGCTACGCAGCATCTACCCTTTATAATAATCCCAGATGAGCCCCCACATTGTTATTTATTTGCCCCACTTCCTAGGCTTACAATACCGAGCCTTTGTAACTGCACGCACTTTTTCTGCAGGTCACTTGAGTAGAAGCATTAGCTATCTGTGAACTTCCTCTGCGCTGTCACTCAATATCCCAGACGAGCCCCCACATTGTTATTCATTTTCCCAGGTTCTTATGCTAACAATTCTAGACCTTTGTAACTGCATGCACCGTGTCTGCAGGTCCCTTGAGTAGCAGCATTAGTTATTTGCAAACGTCCTCTGTGCTGTCACTCAGAATCTGCCCTTTAAATTAATCCCGGACGAGCCCCCACCTAGTTAATGAGGAGATTATATGTGTAGCTGGGACACTGAAGAGCTTGTGACCAAAATCTGGGAAATATATGTACTTTATGGAGCCACTTGTGCAGGAGTGGTTCAGGAAAAACTATTGCAGTATCATGGGACACAAATAAGCAGAAATAATATGTATATATATATATATATATATATAATTTGTATTTATTTTTTGCCCCAAATGTGCGTATGTTTACCTGAAATTGGTTATGGGCAGAGCTGGGCAGATGAGGGTTTTGCAGCGTGCACTGGGTTTTAGGTTTGATTCGCTTTATCTGTATGACATCCTCTTGCGCTCCCAAAAACATTCCGTTAGGGGTAATCCCTTCATGGCCTGGGATTTTTTTGTGCCTTTGTTGATAAAGTGAATCCAACCTGAAGGCTTTGATTGAATAATGCTTTTGCAGTAATGTTTTGGTAAGTGATCGCTGTCCAATGACGGTGATCACCAGCTGTGTTCAGCCCTCACACCTTTACAAGTAATAGTCATTTTTTAAACCCACATGAATGTTCATATTTGCATAGATACATGTGGGCACTTCAGCACATATTGTAGTCTCTAGTTCATGCATGCAGGTGGGTGCGCTGCTAAGGTCACAAATGAATGTATGTAACCCGACTCGGTGAACCTGATTGGCTGAGACGCCTGTCAGTGTTAACCAAGGAACGCAACCCCCGTGCGTCCCCCTTGGTAAATTATTTGGAAGCCGATTACAGCCCACAGGCTGTAATCGGGAAGCCTATCAGAACCGCTGGCTCTGATAGGCACTTCCAAAAACCAACCAGCCGCTGTTATTCAGATGGCCGGCGCTCAACAGGGGACCGGCCATCTGAATAGTGGGCGGCAGCGGCGGCGACAATACATAGGTTCATGCAATGCATGAACCTATGTATTGTTGTTGTGAGTGACGGGTGCAGGAGAGAGAGGGGGCGGCGCACCTGCGCCCACTATGGACTCACCGCCACTGGCTTACACTTGTGATGGCTGTGATTGGTTCACAGTGATCACAGGGTACAGAACCACTCTGGTTGGCTCTGTACACCATGCTGTGATTTGAGCTGCCCAATGACAGCTCGATCACAGCCATTAGCGCAGTGGTTCTCAACTCCTGTCCTCGGGACCCACTAACAGGCCAGGTTTGCAAGATAACTTTTACATATGACAGGTGATACCATTTGCCGCTCAGTGATTGCAGGATAGTAGTCTGCATCTCCCCAAGGTAATACTTAAAACCTGGCCTGTTAGTGGGTCCTGAGGACAGGACTTGAGAACCACTGCATTAGCGGATGGCTTGACTGCCCATGTGTGTTTTCTGGAGCGAACAGCGCTCCAGAAAGTAGCGCCCCCGCTGTTTTTATGGTGGGTAAGCAGTCATATTTTTTTTTTCTAGTTTTTAAAAGAGTGGGGAAATCTTGCAACCCTGCGCTGCAAAAACGCAGGACCCCCAACTGATCTTACTGATTTATTACAGTAGGTCCCGTATGTGATAAAGGTTTTCCACTTCCTATACATTTCTGTATCTGCCCAAAAACATTCAATCATTTCCTGTGCCATGGCATGTTGAATCCTCTTTGTATTTTTTATTTCCGCCGATCCAATGATGATTGCTTCCGAGCAATCACAAAAAATTAGCCAACCGCAACATTTTAATCAAATGGTGTGTATACACAAAGTAGCCAGAAATGGTAAGATTTGTGTTTTTATACTTCTTATAAATGATGACTGATCACTCTCACATGTCTGGATGGTTACCTCCAGCCTTCAAGGAAAACTCCTCATCCCGCCCCGGTACCCCGCTGTGCTGGAAGAGCGCAATCCCGCCATCCGCTGTTTGTTGAGCATCAGATGTGAGAATTGGCCACAATGGTTTTGCTCCAGGTGCAAATCTTAATTCTTTTTTTTTTGTTTCCTTCTTTCTGCAGAGTTCGGCAGCTGTGGTGCTGTTTAATCGTCCTCCCCATTGGGTACTTACGTGGATAGCTGTGCGCGGTTCATGAACGGATACCGGGGGTGACGTTTATTGACACAAGGTATGTAGCCGCTGACTGCTGCGGGGAAAAATGATTGTGCCTTTCGGATTTCCTGCGATCGTTTATTTTCCTGAATTTGTGTTGATGGAAACCTGTAGTGAGAAAGTTCGGAGGCTGCTACTGAATTCTAGTTCTGTGGTTCTCATCCTGGTCCACTGGCTTCAGTGGTGTCATAGAATTCAAGAATTAAAGGACACAAATTAATACAGCTCTATGTTCTGTGTTACATCATTACATTATTATTATTATTATTATTATTATTTAAGTATTATTAGTATTATTATTTTGTTTATTTTTTATTATTATTTTTATTTAAGTATTATTATTATTATTATTATTATTTTTATTTTGTTTATTTTTTATTATTTTTATTTAAGTATTATTATTATTATTATTTTGTTTATTTTTTATTATTATTTTGCTACTGAATTCTAGTACTGTGGTTCTAAACCTGGTCCACTGGCTTCAGTGGTGTCATAGAATTCAAGAATTGAAGGATACAAATTAATACAGCTCTATGTTCTGTGTTACATCATTACATCATTGTTATTATTATTATTTAAGTATTATTATTATTATTATTATTTTGTTTATTTTTTATTATTATTTTTATTTAAGTATTATTATTATTATTATTATTTTGTTTATTTTTTATTAT